>PVIU01003214.1:57637-150383 GCA_004026605.1 Ondatra zibethicus | reverse complement strand
CCATTTTGTTTGTTGATCAAGTCCTATATTCATTTGTCCTGGACTTAATGAGTTGTGTGTGTGTGTCTGTGTGTGTGTGTGTGTGTCTGTGTGTGTTTGCGTGCACGCATGCGCTTCACGTTACAGGTTGGTTTGGTGTTTATGTGTACACACATACATGTGCTATGCATGTGTACCTGTCTGCATAGGTGTGTGCATGTGTGCATGCCAGAAGTCAACACTGGGTGTTTTCCTCAGGGACTTTCTACCTTGATTTTTGAGACAGGGTCTCTTTCTGAACCTGGAGCTTACCTATGGGCTAAGCTGGGTGGGCAGCTGGTGAGTTCCAGGGACCCGTCTGCCCCCACATCCCCAGTGCTGGGATCACAGACATGTGCCATTATCAGGATTTTTTTATCTGAGTACTGAAGATTTGAACTAGGTCCTCATGCTCACACGGCAATGTTTTGAGTTATCTTCCCAGCCCCGAACTTAATGAGTTTTTATTTATTTTTAAAATTTTGTTTATTGAGATAAGATCTCACCATGTAGCCATGGCTGACCTGGAACTCACTTTGGAGACCACGCCGACCTTAACTCATAGAGATCTGCTTGCATCTGTCACCTGAGCTCTGGGATTAAAGGTGTGGGCTACCAAGCTTCAGAGATTTTTATTATAATTTTTATTTATTCTTGAACTTCATACATGTATAAATGAAATATGGGCATTGTCACCCCTCATTTCCATCCTCTAACTTCCCCTGGGTCCCCTGGGTCCCCTCCCCGTCATGTGTTCTCCCCCCAGCTCTAGGCCCTCCGAGTCTAATTAGTGCTACCCACATGTGCATGGGTGTGGGGCGTCCAGCGCTGCGTGGGAGGCACACCACGCCCATCATTACACTTATCCTGGCCAACCTTTCTTTCAAGCCTGCTGCAGCAGGGTAATGACCCAGTGTTTTGCATGCGTTAATTAATTCTCACAGTTACACACAAAGAAGAAATTATTATCTGTTGGGAGATTTAAAGATATAGCACCACCACTCAAGCTATAGTAATGCAGCTGGGAGTTGAACCTGTAGTAGGGGGCGCGGGCTGCATTCCCGGCGCCCAGCTCCCGGTGCAGGGCCCCTTGTTTTGTCCCACCCTGCTCCCGGTGCCTGAAATAATTACACAGAAACTGTATTCATTTAAACTCTGCCTGGCCCATTAGTTTTAACCTCTTTTTGACCAACTCTTACATCTTGATTTAGCCTATTTTTAATAATCTATATTTACCACGAGGATGTGGCTTACCAGCATGAGTCTAACCAGTGTTCATCTTGGGCCGGAGAAGCATGGCATCTGCCACACTTCCCTTCCTCCCAGCATTCAATCCTATCTACTCCACCTACCTGATTTCTACCCTATTAAAAGGCCAAGGCAGTTTTCTTTATTCAATCAATAAAAGCAATACAAATAAAGAAGCACCTCCTATACCATGAACCTGGGTCTTTCCATTTCAGGATCGCTTCTTTCTTGTAACAGCTCCGTAGTTTGAAGGAGAATATTGAACCTCTCAAATCTCCTTGACATTTCCTGTCATGTTTATTTGTTTTGTTTTTCCCTAATCTCTACTAATTGATTATTTCCTAGGTACACTGACTCCCCTTACTTCCTCTTTTTTTATTTGAATTTTAAATTTTTTTTAGAATTTCATATATGAATACTACATTTACTTAATTTCCCCCCTTCCCTTCCAACTCCCTGCATATCCCCCAAATTTATTGTGACTTCTATAATTTTTATTGTTACACACACTCATTCACACACACACACACACACACACACACACACACACACACACACACAACTCACTGGTACAGTTGGTGTTGATCATAGGCACATGTGTTTTGGGCTTCTCCCTCTCTCAGCGATGTCAGTTGATTGCCTATAGCTCTTCCTCTAGACATGGGGACTTGTGAAATTTCCCCCATTGGCATGCCAATGTATGGTATCATTGTGTGGATCTTGTTTACACAACCACACTGTAGGGATTTCATGGATGCTGCAACATCCTTCTGACTTCTTATGGTTTTTACTTATCACTGTTTGTGAATCAAACTCGGTCTTTATGTTATCATTATGATATAATTGTAGTTCTATATAACTCAACTTTCACTTTCTATATCTTTTGTTCCTCAAATTCCTTTTTGTATTTATTTCTCTTGTTTGGGTCTACTGTTTTGTCTATCCTGTATCCATCTTCTTTTTTAGTTACCTTTCTGTTGCCATGATGAGACACCATGGCCAAGGCAGCTAATCAAAGAAAGCAAGTAGCTGGAGGCATATATGAAAGTCCATGTTTATTGTGCTGGTGCAGCATGGCAGCAAGCAGGCAGATATGGTGATGCATCATATCACCATGGTGGGTGAGTGCTCCCACTCTGATCTGCATCAGGAGGCAGAAAGAGACTGCATGCAGCTGGGGTGGAATGGGCTCTCTCTTGAAACCTAAAAGCCTACCCCAAGTGCCATACCTTTTCCAACAAGACCATACCTCCTAATCTTTCCCAAAGTGTTCTACCAGCCGAGAACCAAACATCCAAATCCATTAACCTGCAGGAACTATTCTCATTCAAAACCCCACACCTTCTTTCATGGTTTCTCTGTCATCTAGAGCATGTCTGTTCGTTATTTCCTACAAATGAATGTTTTAAAAGTAACTATTGTAGATTCTGCTATTTCTGCATTTTCTTTCCTCATTATTTTCTATTAGCTGGTAATTTTGCTACCTAGAAGATTCTGGGCCAACAATCATCTCCTCTTTGTGCCTTTTGTTGCCTGCTTCTGTCTTCACCAATGGAAACCCCTGAACGAGTATTCATCTTCCTGTGTCATCTTCGTGGCCTCTGAAGCTGCATGATGTTGGGGAAGAGAGATGTTTGTGTTTTTTTCCTGATGCTGGCAATGAAGCTTAGGTCCTTGGTTATACCAGGCAGGAATTCTTTCCAGCAACCTATGATTCAGACACACATGCACACAGAGCCACACACAGTCTCTCTCTCTCACACAGACACACACCATACCATGTTCAGTCTTTAAAGGGAAAGATGCTGACACATGCTGCAACGTGAGTAAATTTTGAGGTCGTTGTGAAATTTGAGGTCAATTACAGAAAGACAACGGTCCTGTGGTTTCACTTCTGTAAGTTGCTTGGATAATCAGTTTCATGGACTCGGACAGTGCTCAGGGGCATGGGGTGTTGTCAGATGCTGTGCTTTAATGGGTATGGAAGTTTCAGTTTTGTAAGACACAGAGTGCTGGAGATGGGTGGTGGTAATGGCTGCTTGATAGTGTGAGTGCCCTTCACATCACTTAACAGTAAAATGTGAAATGATTAAGATGACAGTATTTTTGTTTGGTATATTTTATCTCTGTTTCAAAAAGATTCAAGTCCAGTTACAGATCACACCTCCCTCTGATTCTTCTTTCTCGTGTCTTAAAAATCAGTTAATGATTGTTTTTTTGATGGTGTATTATGAGAAAATTTTGCTGGGGAGATGCAGCATACAAATGCTTGCTCACCCCAGAAAGGGAAACCATGGGAATCTAGAGTAAGGATTGCATGAAAGTCTAGCTTCCGTGAGTGAGTTTCAGTTGAGGTTGCTGCCTGGGAGTCTAATTGAGGGGCTACTTAAAGAGGCAGAGACTGTTCCTGAAAAGCCCACCCCAACGTGGTGATGCCTCAAAATAGCGGCAGCCCTGGGGCTCTCAGCATAGCGTGTCAGCCCTGAACAGGCCTGAGAATCTCCTCTAGGCAGCTTGGCTGGCCACTCTCGACCCCCAGCAGTTGTTTCTCAGGGGACGCGCACGCGCACGTGCGCGTCTGCGGAGAACATTTCGGTTGGGAAGACACAGCTATACGGCAGGTCATATCTTAGGCATCCGTGAGCTGTGGCAGTTTCCTAACTTCTAAAGAGAAGTGGCCAGGCATTTCATAGAACATTCTGGAGTTAACATTAGACTGCTGCTTTTCTTCTGGGCGGATTGGGACCATCCAGGGCTGTGGAAAGGGAGACCATAGAGGGAAAGCACCATGTTCGTCGTGTCGTGTCCAGAGCATAACCGTTTTTGCCGCTGACCTTGTTCACCTGGCTGAAGTAGCCTTTGCCAGCTCCCCCTCCACCACTCATTCTTTGGGGGGAGGTCAGTGTGAGAAGTGCAGTCTCTGTTTTGTCTCTCACTGTTGTTGCCCCACATCCACCATTAACCCTGTTCCTGGTGCCTTCGGAGTTGAGCTTTGAGGTGGAATTGGAATAACCCTGGGAATGGAAAGGGAAGAGATTTAATCAGACAGTCCGATGCAGCAACAGCAGCTCCAGAGGGTGGGAACCTTCTCTCCTCCATTCTTACCTAGGGTCCCCTGTGCTTAACACACAACAGGAAAAGCCTGTGTGGTACTGCATTGTTATTAAGCACAGTGCCTGATGGGAATAAAAGAGGAGAGGGATAACGACTTGGCGTGCTGATACTTGTCATTTTCAGTTTTGGTCATGTCTGCAGACACGAAAGTACCTTTCTAAAACATTCTTGTTTTGACATTTTAGCTCCTGAACGTTATATTCTGTCAAACCAGTATTTGATACCTCAAGCTTTAAATCTTTTCTACAGAACTGTTCCTTGATTGCTACCAGAAAGGTAGACCTTCCTCCTTGTGGTGTCGTCTTTCCCATTGCTGCCAGCATCTCCTCTGGTTTGGCTTATTCTTAGATATATTCCGATCAGCTCATTTACAATAAGACATCTCTCCATTTTCATTTACAAGTAGTTCAGGATTGGGTGAGGAAGCACGGTTTGAGATCCATGACCTTCAGGCCTCGGTGACTCCAAACACAAGGTATACATATTTGCATGAAGACACAGAAGCACATGTATACACACATAGATATATTTGCATATCTATTGTGTCTTTAGATATATTTATTTTATTTGTGTGTGTGTGTGTGTGTATGTGTGGGTATATGTGTATATACCCACATGAGTGTGTAGGTTTCCACAAAGGCAAGAAGAGGTTGACTGAATCCTTGGAGTTAGAGTTCTAGGCTCTTGACAACCTCCTGAAGCAGAGCAATGATCTCTCTTAGCACTGAACCATCTTTGGTTTGTGTGTTTGTTTTAACACTTTGCATATGGGATACAATTACAAATGCAAATGCTATAGAGAAGATTTAGTTATTTTGTGTTTTTGCTTATTCATTTACTTTGTGATTGGGGGGGTTCAAAACAGCATCCTGTGTGCTCCAGAAGCACACAGCCCCTAAGTTACACCCCAGTCCTGTGTGCTGGTGATTTATTTGCTGCACCTGATTGTTTGCCGTATATCTTCATCAGAACTATCACAACATGTGTCACACGGCTACAGGGGTGTGTTTTTTTCAGGAAGTAAATCCCCAGAGATAAACAGTGAACCATGGAGAGTGAAGATGAGTCAGGGTCTAGTATAAAATTAATTTGTGGGCAGGGAGGAACAATGGTTCTAAAGTCAAAGTGGGTCTGTGAGATCAGTCTGTACCTTAACTTTGCTTGTGAGTCATAGTGAGGCAAAGGGCTTGACCAAAATGTCAAGACCAAATCTGGCAGAGAAGACATAAAATTAACAGTAGCATTTTACACTTTGTTTTTGAATCGTCTTCAAAATTGTTACTGCCGCTAATGTAAATTAATTTGATTACTCTACCAAACAGTTCATTTCTCTATATTTAAACATTTTTAGAGGACATAATTCCACAATTTTGTAACAGAAAACCCCTCCTTTTCTCCTGGATACATTTGACATACAGTAAACATAATTATTAGTTAAAGTAATGGGAACAGATCCTTCAATGTAACTTCTTATAATTTAACCATTGGCCCATGTGGGGGAAAACTTTATACGTTGAAAATTATTTTAAATTTAAACATAATCCTGGCCAGGTGATGGTGGTGCACTCCTTTAATCCTGGCACTCAGGAAGCAGAGGCAGAAGGATCTTTGTGAGTTTCAGGCCAGCCTGGTCTCCAGAGTGAGTTCCAGGACAGCCAGAGCAATACAAAGAAACTCTGTCTCAAAAAAAAAAAAAAAAACTAAAACAAAAGCAAAAATCCTGGCTAGTATCTTTCAAAGCATTATAATTCTGCTTGTCAATAGGGAAGAAAATTGACCTAGAAATAGGGAGTACATTATAGTTTGCTTCTAAATGTGTTAGCGAAACAGTGGCTGTGTCTCTCCTTTTCCAGGCCTTCTGGCTCCCAAGTTTTGTCTCGGGAGAAGGTACCAGGCTCCAAGAGCATAGCCTGACAAGTGAATTTAAGAGACATGCTTTGAGCATTACTAGGAACAGAAGGGATACAGTATTTTAGAAGCTGGGATCAGTGGGCTCCAACTCGCTTGTGAAATTGGGCTACTATTTTTAAAAGTACGAGTCGTGCCCAGAAAAGCATCTGGAATGAGGCACTTTTGTTGGAGAAATAGTTTGCACGGTGACTGTGCTTCTCCCCTGACTTTCTGGGTGACCTTTTCAGAGCAGCACCAGCCCATGGAGGTGTCTCTTTGTCTCTGTCTCTCTGTCTCAGTCTCTCTGTCTCAGAGCTGAGAGAAAGGTGACTTAGACCCTTTTGTTGGCAAGTTCTCAAATGCAGTTGGACCATCTGAATTCCACAAGGGTTTCTATTGACAGCCACATGTTGACCCCCACCCCCATCTTTTGTTTATTGTTTGAGAATTTCATACATGTATATGTTTGATCAAGTTCATATTCTTTTCTACCCTCCAGTTTCTCCCCATCCCACCCCTCACTTTTCCCTCCCGGTGTTGTGTGTTCTCTCTTTCTCTCTTCTTTTACCCTTGGAGTCTACTTAGTGCTGCCAGAATGTGCATCAGTATACGACTGTTGGCTGGAGCCTGAGCAGTGTCTGTATTCCTGCTGTATACAGGAGCTGTATTCCTGAAGAAAACTGTTTCCCAGCTAAGGGTGGGACTTACTGATCACCTCCATGCTCCTGGCTGGGATTTTGTCTGCCTTGGTTTCCTGCACATTAGTCACAGGTGCTGTGAGTTCATAGGCACAGTCTCCCTGTTGTGTCTAGAAGCCCGTTTGGCTGATGCCATCCACTACCTCTGTCTTTTACAGTATATCTGTCCCCTCTTCCTGGATGACTCACTGACCAGTTGTGGGTGTCTCTGTCAATCACCATGTACTGCAAAAAGAAGTTTCTCTGATGAGGGTTGAGAGATGCACTTAGCTATAGGTATAATAACAAGGTTCTAGAAGTTAATTTAATATAATGTCCATTTATCAAAATAATAGCAGTAGGTTCCCCTATAGCCTGTGACCTATTACAACTCAGGTTCCTGGCCCCGTTAACAGTGCTAGACAAGAGTTTTATCTTATGGAGCAGGCCTTAAATCTAATCATAAAGTGTGTGGTTACTTCTATGACATTTGTGCCATTGTTGCACCAATGGACATACTGTTCCAGGCTGGGACCCACAGGTTGAGAACCGCTATTCTTTAGCTACCTAGTAGTGATAAAGCTTCCACATTGGTACCAGTTTTGATTTCTCCATGTTCTATGACTCAAGAATGTAGTGTCTATAGCAGCAGCATTATACAATTGAGTTCTGAAGGGTAACCCAGAGCAGTGGCATTAACTTTTAGTGTTTAGGGGTCTATGGAACCTTACTGACTAGCAATTCCTGGTAGTTTGGCATTCGTGACTTCAGATTATCAAAATATAGTACTTTTCCTTAAAAAAAAAAGAGAGAAACAGTATGAAAGTATGAACTAATTTTTCCTTTAACCTTATTCATATGAGGATGATAAGCCGAGTGTTTGAGAGATGCTATTTATACTCTGGAAATACAACAATTTGGAGAAAGAAAGGAATAGCTGGTTGGGAAGGCTCTCATATGAGCCCAGATGAACCAGAACAAGAGACTTCTTGTTAAAAAATCCTTCCAGTGCAGGCCACATCCAGGAGGAAAGACTGGTCAGGAGGATAGTTATAAATACAGTGGGTACGGTTCATTGTTTGCAAAGTAAAGCTTGCTTTGCTGTGCTGAAGGGTATATTGTGATCAGCAGTCCCTCCTAGACAGGGATACGGGGGGTAAAAGTTGTCTCAATGTCCTTGGAAAGCATTACAAACAACAAACAAATCCTGTCAAATCCCAGTAGTCTCAAGGCAGAGGCAAATGGATCTCCGTGAATTTGAGGAACGCCTAGTCTACATAGCAGGGTCCCGTCACAAAAACCTAAGTAACTAAACAAACAAATAAACAAACCTGTAAAACACCTCACACACACAAAAGCTTCTGGATCTCCGATTTTATTTAAAGCCCATGCGAATCTGCTGCAGCACTGTCAGAGCACAAAGCACATTGCTGTATTGACACTTTGTTGGAAGGCAGCCCTATTGTGTTTGTTCCGTGAATGTATACCAGTGAGTTAGTGCCTCCAGAGTTAGCCCCAAATTCCTGTTAGACTGAAGGAAAAAGAAATCAAGACACATGCTTTGATGCATTGAAGTGGTACCAGAGTGTATGATGGCAACATAGCGGTGAGATTGTTCTTATGAATAATTACTGAGTGAATTACGTGTGCGCTCTGAAGTCACGTGATAACCTTATAAAGCCTTGTAGATGTGTCATAACTTAGTCGTCATTGTTTATGTTGTTATCGTTCCTGAACTCTCCACTAGAGTCTGGATGGGAGCCTAGATCTGAATTTTGAGCTTCGGCTGTCCCTTCTTGTGCTGCAGAGCAGGACTGTCTCTGCCACATTGCTCCAAGTCTGAATGTAATGGTCTCACCTTGGTTCATTTGGAACTGCAGGACACTGGGGTGGGAGGGGTGTGTCCTTGACAGCAGCATAGAGCTCGGTGCCTTTTGAAATCGTCTTTGAACCAATTATACAGTAAAATCATTATTGAAACACACTTCCCTCAAGATTCCAGCAAAGAAAGTAGCTTTACTTGTGTGTGAAAGATGAGTTATGAGATCTGTGGAATTTCTGAGCACTTCATTAGCTCACATACAAATGACTTACTGAACACTTTGCTGGAAATTTGTATGTATGGATGGATATCTACGTATATGTGTGTGTACACAGACACATGTATGTCTCTTTGTCTTACTGCCTTTTTTTTTTTTTTAAGCCGTACTTTCTCTGCCTTTTTATGTATCCCCAGGACTCAGTTCTGGACTCCATACAGAGCGGTGTAATGCCATCGTTTGGTTTTAGCCAGTGTTCTTTGGCCCAATTATCCGCTAGCTTCATCTCTAAGGCCTCTGGCCACCTCATGTCCTTGAAGCCTCCATGGTTACTGTTGTCACTCTGCATCATGTTTGAGAGGTATCACTTTTCTCCCTGCAGAACTGAGATGTCCCTTCATTTTTACCCTTTATTGTCTTGCACATGCTCAGTATTTCCCAACTGGCTGCCAATTAGACAGCCCTGGCTCCACTCCTTGAAACCATCTTATGTTTGGAATGGTCCGAGGAGATTGCTTAGTGAGGAAGCATTGATGCCCACCAGTCACTGTCTGTGGAGACAATGTACTGATTGGACAGGAACTCTATGCACACCCCAAGTGTGAGTTAACATTTTGGTTATGGTTAATATTCATTAGAATGTTGGCTTTGGTAGCGTTTTTCAAATAATCTCAGTGACTGTGTGTAGCACAATTAATAAAAACAGATATTGGGGTTCAACCTGAAAGTCAGAAAGTAAAACAGCCAGCCACTGGCTTCTCCCTTTACCTCAGTCTGAAGTGGCGATCCTGCCTTCAGGAATCCTCAGAATGAGGCTGTGTCTGAGAGCTGTCTCCTCCCATCTTATATTCCTCTCTGGGGCTGGGATTAAAGGCGTGCACCACTACCGCCCAGTTTCTGTGGCAGACTAGTGTGGCTGCTGGGATTAAAGGTGTGCGCCACCACTGCCTGGTCTGTAAGGCTGACCAGGGTGGCTGTTTTACTCTCTGATCTTCAGGCAAGCTTTATTTATTAAAATACAAATGAAATATCACTACAATTGTGTACAATAAATCTTAGACTGGGGCAATGCTCTGCTATACAGGGATAATGTTCTGGGGAGTAGGGAAGAGATCTCTTTGTAAAAGGATGTGGTTTAGCATATTAAAGGTAAGTGTTAGATTATCGAGGAGTGGCTGTAGAGAGACAGATGGCAGAGAGAAAGAGAGGCTTAGTCTGTCCTTAGGTGGGACCATGTTTATTCACAGTGAGGGGACACTGTCACCCTTGTGCATGGGTGATCAAAATGTCTATAGAAGAGGATGGGACGCAGCCCTTATAGAGGTGGAAATGACTCCCATAATTCCAAAGGGAAGCTGGGAAATACAGTTTTGCAGCAGGAAACTATCAGTAAGTATCAGGCATTTGTAATATACATTTTATTAGTATTGTAAATACATTTGGAAGGGCTTCCAGACTTTCTCCCTGCTGCATTCCCAGACTTTGTTTGCCTCTGTTTATAAAGATCAAAATACATAGTTTTCTATTTTGCAAAGATATGTCAGTTTTTGTTTTTATAATTACTAAATCAGATGTGACAGAATTGGTTTAGGCCCAGGTCTTCAGGACTAGATCTGACTTGGTGACAGATTTTGAGACTGAGGATGCTGAGCAGCGATGACACTGAGGTAAGTTAGATTCCGGGTGCCGTCCCAAGTTGCCATCAATAGGAAGGCAACATCCTAGTGTATTGGACAGTGTCGGGCAGTGAGGAACCGAAACTCTTGTTTAATTTTCTGTTCATTAGGCTGTTTAGATTTGAGCTACGTTTTTTTACCCTGTAGGCCTAAGTTTGTATAGTGTCAGGAGATAAATGTGATTATGACTGATAAACCAGCAAGCACCTGGTCATCCAGGAAGTAGAGAAAGAGGTATAAGCTGAGAGGTGGTGGGGAGGGGAAGGAAGGGAAGGTGCTCAGAGTATCAGAAGGCTCCAGAAAGTTATACAACTTCTCTGATGCATTTGGATCAGACATTGCTGGACATTTGTCAGAGATGAGTGACTAGATGCTTTTGTATTAAACTGGGAAGTGACATCCCAAGGCCAGATGTTGAAAACAATTCAGCCTGATGTGTGGGAGGCCCCCTTCAAACTTCCCAAGGCCTGGGAGCCCTGCGATCCCTTATTTCTGACAGCCCTATAGAAAGATCCAAATTAAAACTGGAACAGCCTTCAGGCAGGCCTGGACATGATTTTTTGTCAAATAGAAATACAAATTTATGATTTCTTAGAAGCTGTGTTTCCAAAGAGGCAAACAAGCATGTCCAGGGCTTTGCTGCCGCCCTAGTTCCTTCAACAAAAGCATGTTATGGTAAATGTGTTATCTCTTGAGTCCCTCTGCTGGGAGGTGATTTATTCGAGAACACAGTTGGAAGGTTTATTGTGAGGATGGGATTTTTTTTTTTTTTTTTTTTGCTACTGTTCCTGGTTTTGATCCTTGCAGAGATTTGCCACTCTCTGTTCTTGACACAATGCCAACACAGCACTGGTTTGGGATACTGAAGAGGAAGCACAGGCCTTAGTTAAGCTGGCTGACTTTGAGGTCTGTGTAGTCTTTCCAATGGCAGAGAACTGGACCAATCAGCAGGTTTTTGTGGGGTTCCCAGTACAGCCCAGTTACTTCATTTAATGTAATCTGCTGCCTGTTTTAAAGGTCTAAGGCATCATTACCGTGTTGTTTCTTCTTTGTTATGGTGAGTCTGATGTCTTCTGAAAAGATACTTTCCTGGTACCGTTTTTTAAATTTATTTTTGGAGTACACTAATTGATGTTAGCCTTCACTGGCAGCTGGGAAGCGGTTCCCTCTGATAACATTTATGTAAAGACAGAGAAATTGTTGAAGGGGCTTACCAAGAGCTTAGGTATGTTTTCCAGGTAACTGAATAAACTAAACTCAATTATATAGAGCTTAACAGGTGTTCAGACGTGTGCCAGAAATGATGGTAACTGTGAAAGCAGTGTCGTGGGATGAAGGTAAAAGAATCCGCTTGACATGGGTTGCATAGAACAAATAAGAAGCACATAGGCCATTGGTCCCTGTTCTGATACAGTCTATTTGTGAAGCCAGTAGAGACAGGCTGTTTCTGTGTTTCTGCTCTGTTGACTGCAGGATGTTGGGTTTTGCTGTTGAACTTGCTTTTCCTTGATCTCATTATGTGTCCGTCATGCTGCTGCTCCAAGCAACACTATCTTCTTTAACACAAGATCAGGAAGAGGCATAAAGCCAAGAGGGGGGATAAACGAAACATGAGGGTAGGCAGAACACAAGTAACCAAATGACCATAATGTTCTGTGGAATAAGAGCTGTGTCCATAGATCCGAATGCAGCAGGAAGTTAGAAGAAGGTTTGGAAGAAGGTCAAGAGGATCTTAGGGACGGTAGCTCTTGAGATGAGCACTGATGCATGGCATCGGCCAGGGACCAACAGGCAGTGGCCTTTAGACAAGTGCAGAGTGGAAGGACAGGGTTTGTGTAGTGGCTGTTCTGGAAGAGTGGTCAGTGAGAATACAGGAAAGTATCTGAAATGCAAGCCTGCTGTGCCATTGGACAGCAGCCAGTGCACGAGTGTGAGTTAATATCGTCAGCAAGCCAGGCCTTCTGTGCCAGCACAAGGGCCAAGAGCCTGCAAGAGGACTCGCCTCCGTCTGGACTAGCTGGTGCTTTTCTCTTCATGTTCCACCCCTTTGAAGGCCACTCTCCGCTGTGCTCTAAGTTGAACTTTGAGTTCGTGCATGTTTTTAAGTTTGAAGGTTTTTGTTTCTATTCGTAGATTCAGGTAATATTTCTCTCTCTCTCTCTCTCTCTCTCTCTCTCTCTCTCTCTCTCTCTCTCTGTGTGTGTGTGTGTGTGTGTGTGTGTGTGTGTGTGTGTGTGTGTGAAAGGGAGTCTCCAAGGACCTGGCGTCCCACTTCCCAGCTCCTTAATGTGATGTGCTGATATCATGCTGTTTAATGAACAGTGATTGGCATAGAAAGCTGGTGATTTATATTTGCTTTGTTTTGTTTTGAATGCTGTTTAATAAACCACACCAAGTTATTTTTGGCACAGTTGGAGCAGTCATGGAGCTCAATTTTCAGGATAAAAGCACTTAATGAAAAGAAGCAGTGATTATGGAGCTAGGGTTAGTCTTCACCACTCTCCATCCGAGCAGCTCCCTGTCAGTCTGTGCTGTAAACACAAGGAAGTGAAATTAGAGACTTGGCATGGGAAAAAAAGAGTTGAGAGTCCTAAAGAATGGCATGTGTGGAAATATAGAAAGATGACTAGTGTGTGTGTGTATGTATATACACACAAATATATATATATAAAACATCCCAAAGGCTGGAGTGATGACATCAGTGAATGATGAGGTCACTGAAAAAGTAGTGTTTGTGTTGCTCCTGATTGTTGACATTTGACCTGCAGGACGAAAAGCATGAGAGTTCAAGTCTTCTTTGGGTCAGTGTAGGATTTTATGATAGCATATATATATATAGCATATATACACATATGGCTCCATAAATAGGATTGATTTTGAGTTAGTTATTATGCTATGATTACATCCATATAGTTAATTATATTTTTAGTATTACTGTATTAATCTATAGTGAGGTAATAAAATGTAATATAGTTACCTTACTGTATTATTTGTTCTCATGTGTCCAAGTTGTATAGCTGTATTTCTGTGTATGCCTCCATCTAAGTAGAAATTTCATCTGGACAAAACAAGAATGAGGTAACCGTAGCGGTGTGGATACTGTGAAGGGACCTGTGAGGTTTGTTGCTTGGTTGAGAGTTGTGCTGAGACATTGGGGCTGAGTTCTAAGGCAGGATTTTCTTTGCACTCTCCGTCCAGGTGAAATGACCTGCTTTAGGGAGCTCCCTCACTCCCCTAGACCAGTCTGTTCACACCTAGGCAGTGCAGTGCTTTCAAGCCCCAGCATGCATTGGGATTGCTTGGAGGTTTTGTGAGAAGCCTTGGTACTGGGCCCCACCCTCAGAGCTGTTGAATATAGAGGTGGGGCAGGGCCAGAGGATTTGCACTCTAACAAGTTTTCTGGTGACACTGAGGCAGCTTATAGGAAGCTCACACTCTGAGAAGCATTGGACTGAATGAAGCACTCGGCTCAAACACTACAGTGCGTGGGGGCCTGTGAGGATCTCGGTTAAACACTGACTCTGACTCAGACTGGATCTGAGCATGAGAATTTGCATTTTTTTTTCTGTCTTCCAGGTGATATCAGTGCCCTTGGGTTCATTAACCAACCCTTTATTAGGGATGATAAGACCTGAGAAATTAAAACATACAGATTTTGAGTCCTATACAGCTCAGTTGTCCTGAAAGCAGTTTTGTTTCAGTAAATCTGTACAAGGGAAAAAATTTAAAAATTGAGTTTGGCTTTTCAAAAGAGATTTTTTTGGAGTGAAATATCATTTCCTTGCACGTATCCCACCATCATTCCAGACAATCTGCAGCTCTCCTCAGAAGTTCTGTGGATAAGAATGCCTTTGCTCACTCGGTAAGATTTTTGCCCTTCAGAAAATGCTTCCTTGGTTCAGTCTACTCCTGTGCTTTAAATGAGAAAACCTTCACATTCTTTTATTTGATTAAGCTTTGATGTTTACTTCCAAATTGAGTTATTTCTCATAAATGCTCCCAACAAAGAATTTGAGGGTATAATACCATTGTGTTCACTCAAGCACTTTCTGGTCATGCCACTGGAGTTATGTCCAAGGAATTATATAATAAATAGGGCAATATTAATTTTTTAAAAAATAACAGGGATTCATGTCCTTTGCCTACAGCAATTTAGGATTGCATTAAGAAAATTAATTGCCTTTTATGAGAAAATTCTGGTTTCCTTATTAACAACAAAGTAAATATTTTATTGTTCTCTCCATTGACTCATATGAAACCATTTTGCTGTGATGGGCTTCAAGTTTGCTCTCTGTTTAATTTTCATCTTCCCAGACTCCATTGCTTCACTGGTTCAGGTTTTCTTCCATGAAAGAAATAGTCTCACAGGATCAGCAGTAGCTGATCCTATACCTGCTAGGAGATGAAAATCTCAAACCAGAAAAACTGACTCTTAATACTGCTTTAATCTTAGATATGTTATCTTTTCATACACAGAGAAGAAAGCCTGCACATGCCTGCCTGTATACCCATCACTGTCCATGTCATTTAGCCAAGTGATACAGTTACATTGCAGGGAAACCATCTCCAGGAGGAAATAAGTAACTCACCATCTCATAGCTCCCAAGTGATCAAATTGGTATTTGAACATATGCAGGGAAGCCTGTCTTCAAAGCTCTCAGTTTCCTTTTATTTGTAAAGTTGTCCTAATTCACATGGCAGCTTCTTTGGGGTTTTTTTTTTTTTTGGTTTTTTTTGTTTTGTTTTGTTTTGTTTTAAAGGCAAGCTTTCTCTGTGTAACAATCCTGGTTGTCTTGGAACTCACTCTGTAGACCAGGCTGGCCTCAAATTCGCTGAGATCCACCTGCCTCTGCCTCCCAAATGCTGGGGTTAAAGGTGTGTGCCACTACTTCCCAGCTCACCTAACAGCTTCTTTGGAATAGTGTTCTTAGAACATGGAGACATCAGACCCAACAAGAGGAGGCTTTAAATGGGAAAGGGAAGAAAGAAACTCCCTGGTCACTCATATCTCTTTAGTTCCTGATCCAGCAGCCACCAAGAACTCTGTGAGCCCTTGTTGCATGAATCTAGTCAAGATGAGAGCCCAGTTGGGGTTAGCATGCCAGAGTTTATATTGTAGACTTGTGGAGAACAATGTCCTGGGTTGTGAAGCCATCATCTCTGGGCTTCAGAACTGTCCTTCAGATCATGTCTGAGGTGTTAGAGCTGAGGCTCTACAATCGTCTTTTCTTCTTTGCTGACCCTGTCCCAGATGTGTATGGGGGAGGGCTGTGGGAATGACCCAGCAGTCCGGAGGATCAGAAAGCCCTTTCTGTCTTGGTATCATGGAACAAGTGTGCTGACTCACACACAGTAGTTCAGCTTTCTAGACGACTGATATTGCTGATGCTGCAAATCCAGTTTCTCATTCCCCATTCCCATCACTGTGAAGGATGCCACCTCCATTCTGTTCCCTCCCGATTTGTTCCTAGTCATCCTTTGTTGTAAACCAGGTACATGGGGCTCAGGCTGTTGTGCTGGCAGATGGCTTCTGGGGAATTTTAGTCCGTGTGGATGGTGAATTTTAATACAGGACTTTGTGATAGCCCCATCAAAGAGTTGTTGATGTTGTTTTGCAATGTTCTGTGGAGGCATTGTGTTTTCTGTGAGCCACCATACAAATAAGGTCATCTTATTAGTTGAACTGCACAGCCATACATACTCCTTCAGTGATAGCTCAAGGGGAAAACAAGCACGATTCATGGATGAGGATATTTGCAATGTGAGGCACCAGGGGTATTGGTGTATAGTTCAGAAAAGAAAATGTTCACAGACTGTGAGCATGTGTTAACAACTCACAAGTCAAGAGTGTTGGGAGAGCTCAGCGCTTGAGAAAGAGCAATGGATCCGTCACTTTCTACTTCAGCTTACTGATGCATTGGGACCTTTCCTGCGTTCATAAAATAACTGACGAAATTGGGGGCATTTGGAGGATCAGATGAGATAAAGCATGAAAGCACCTAGCTACTGTGGTAGAATTAAAGGATTAACACATTATAGAGAGGCCGTGGGTTCCCCGTACCTCACATTTCATTTCAGGGCCATTTTTTGAAAATTAAAGGTAAGTCTCAGGCTTGGTAAGGCAACCTGTTCACAGAGTGAAGGTCAAAGGCCTGCTTCCCACAACTCCACTTTTGTTAGCTGGTAGGTTGGGGAAGATGAGCAACTGATGTCTAGACACCCCCTCCCATTACAGACTGAGTTCTAGCAGGGGTACCATCCAGAGAAAGATGTCTGATTTGGGTGACTTGTCAAAGACTATGGAGTCAATGAGAGATTTGGCAGAGATTGAGTCCTTGAGGTAAAAAGGCAAGGCTGCCACTGACAAATGCTGCCCAGATGTGACTGTGTCATTTCATAAGCGGTCCCCATAGTACCGTTTTCCGTGTACAAGGATGAACAGTTTGAAAATGAATCCTTACTCAGATAGGTGGGCTGCTCTCCAATGGTTCATTGACAGCTACAATGAATTCATAAGCACTGTCACGCTTGGCAAGTATCAGCTGGATTGCAGCAGTAGAAGCTTGTGTTTTCCTGATTACAAAGGTATTCATCTACGTAGATATATACCATACATTTTTTCTTCTTGAAACACATTTATCATGTATATTTAATGTATACAGCATGATTGTTAGGGTCCATAGCAGGAGCTAAAGGTTTTAAAAGTGAGACAAATGAGCACCTGTCACCCAATGACATCACCTTTGAATTTGTTTTGTTGACCCACACAGATCAGATCTGATTTTGCATGAGTTCCATACCCAATTCAGAAACTCATGTATCTGCTGCAAACGTCACAATGTCTTTCCTGTTTCGTGCATGTGAAATGTAGGGGTAGAGATCTTATTTGGATAAAGGCACATTTTTTTAAAAAAATTGCACAAGCTTTATAGATTCTGTCTTCAATAGTTGAAATGAACCCATGATGAAGTAATGCAAAATTTTTAGAGTCCTGTAAATGTGTAGCTACAAGGAACATATTTGACATTTCTTAGGTCAATTTGGGATTTCCGAAGATTTCTGTTTTTAGCTGATGACATTTGGTGGCCTTTCTGTCGCTGATATGGCCTTTCAGTGAGCTTTGGGTGGGCAGGGATGACAGATGCCTTTATTATTGCTATTTAGACAATCTTCATTAATCTTCCGGGGAACTTTAAAACGCCTCCACTGTTAGCTCAAGCAGTCTTTGCTGATGGTTTTGGGCTACTAGGACTAACCATTGACCAAGGGCTTCTCCCATTTCCTTAAAGAATAGAACAAGGCTGTAGTTCAAAATTAAAATCATTAGTGGCTTTTTTTTTAAGTTAGAACATGAAAAATGCATGAAAAACATCTACGTCACAGACTCTTTATTTCTTTGCTCCTAGTCGAGAGAAGAATGTTAAATGTTCAAGGATCGTATGGGCTGTGCATGTCTCTAGAAGCCAACATAAGAGAAGTGAGTTTACACTTTAGTAAGAGTGATTAGGACGATGTAGGATTGAGGAATGGTGAACTAAAATAGGACCCCAAGAGGAAGACGTGTGTGTGTGCGCGCGCGCATGTATGTATGTATGTATGTGCGTGCGCATGCGTGCGCACACACACACACACGCACGCACACACACACACACACAGATGTCACAATTTGCATGTGAAGCAGAGGACACCTTGCCACACTCAGTTCTCTCCTTCTACCATGTGGCTCTTCGGGACTGCACTTGGGTTGTCAGCCTTAGCAGGAGGCACCCTTACTTGCTTTCTCACCAAGGAAAAGACCTAAAAGGCAAGCAAACAACAAATCCCTTTTTGCTTTTAAATAATTGTGGATTCACAGAAAATTGAAAACAGAAGAGAGGTTTTCTGACACTTCATAGAAAGTTTCTGAATGATTTATACAAAGGGAAATCTGCTTTGGGAGAAAGAGGTTGTGTTCAGTGACATTATGAGCTCATGTATTCTCTTCTCGCTCAGAAGCCCATGCCAACCCCGAGTTTTTCCTGTGACAGAATGAGGACCAGTACAGGCTAGAATGCCTGCTGACTTGTAGACATGTGCTTTTTTTAAATAAAAATATGGCAAAAGTGTGAATATACCGAATAGTTGCCAAACATTGGGTTTCTGTTGTGAACTCTGCATGTACATATCATCTAGGTGTTCCAGAATTTGATGTGTATATTTTATCTTAACTTTATGAATGTAGTAACTGGGGTTTAGAAATATTAAATAGTCTCTCAACATGCCAAGCCCAGAGTAGGTGTGACCATTTATAGCAAATTATATCAGTAGCCTAAATTTTGGGTCAGCTCTGCAGCTGCAAAACTCAGATACACATTTTAACTTTACTGAACTATATGTTGTACTTCTATAAAATAGAACTGATACTTAATTCAAAGAATTTCTGGGTTTGTTTTAACAGAATAAAGCATTAGAAAATTCTTATTATCCCATGGTAACTATATGAAACATTTTTTCAAAGTACTTATTAGCCCATGGTAACTGTCTATAATGATTGGCTCTCCTTCTCTGTCCTGTTTTTCCAGTAATTATCTTCCTTCTTGAAACTGTGTTGTCTTAGATAAGATCGTAGCACATGAGTTCATGCACATCAAGCACATACCACATAGGCACACACACACACACACACAGGTGCAGACACACACACCTGCTGACTCAGTCACCTACACACATTTGTCTAAATTGCTCCTTCAGAGTACTTTGCAAAATGCTATACTCATTAGCTTTCAAATCTGCATAATTACTCTGATGTTAGCCAGGCTATATGCAGACTGTTGGGTGAATACTCTTTACTTGCACATAGCTGCATTTCTTTCTCTCTAGCATGGTTTGGGGTGGGATTTATGTTCTTTCCCATAGTTGCACTTGGTTGTTTCATCTGTTTGTAATGGATTGGGATTTGTTTCAGAGACCTTCCAAGTACTTTCCTATTTTCAAGTTTATTTCCTATTTTTGATTCATCATTAAATCTGAAAAATCTGTCAAGCAACCTGAAGAACGTGAAGTGTTGTTTGGACACCACAGATCCCCTTTACACCCACATCACTTAGCTATAGCACTTGACTCCTGTCCCAAGCCTGTTCACTTTCATTCTCTCTCTAGAGTCGTTGGGTGTTGGCTTTGCTTTTGTTTGGTCTTTGGGGGAGAGAGTACTGGAAGGGGTTGGTGAGTTGTACAGAGACTAAAGACAGAAGGTCTGTCAGGCTCTTGTTCCTCAAAGTTAGTCACAGAATGCGCCTACCAGTGCTTTCCTTTCTTCATTAAAATCTTCATCGAGAAAGTCATACATTCATATTGGTTTGTCATATTAGTGTGCCAATTGGTTTTTGTCGACTTAACACAAACTCTGACATAGCTAGGAAGCAGGAAATCTTAATTGAGAAAACTGAGGCCCTGCTCATGATTCCTTCCTTCTGGGAAGTGTATTCACGCTTAGAATACAAATACATGCCGTTCAAATGCACTGAAAAATATTTATCCGGCCTTTTAGCCAAGACCAGTGTTTTTCAAAGCTTATATCCTTATTATATTTACTTTCAAGTATAGTACGTGAAAGTATTTTATAGATGTTTGATCTTTGGAAGGTGATATTTCAGCCTTTGATAAAAGTTAGATGAGCACTTCCTGGTGGAGGTAATCATCAAAGCTTGTGAGCTCATGATCTTTCCAAGGGCTATATTCTCAGCTGTGCTGACCATTGCCAACCATGTATTTCTCTCTCCCTCCCTCCCTCCTCCTCTCCTCCTCCTTACCTTCTCCTTCTCCCCTCCCCCTCCATCCTCTTCTCTCTCCCCCTCCTTCCTTTTCTCTCTCCTTCCCTTCCTCCTCTCCTCCCTCCTTCCCTCCCTTCCTGCTCTTTCTCCTTCCCCTCCTTCCTTCTCTATCTTCCTCCCTCCTTTTTCCCTTCTTCCTCACTCCATCCTCCCCTCCTTCCCTCCTTTTCTCCTTTCTTCTTTCTCCATATCCTTCTCATTTTCCATCCCACTCACCACTGTGAAAGTGTTTTGTGAAGTTCTCTTTGGTCTATCATTGGAAGCAACATTTTTTTCCTCTAACGGACTGCGACAGAAAGTAATAAAATTGTAGTAGCTGTGACATGGGCTTTATTTGGAATTTAATATGTTCTCTGAAAAAAATACTGGAGATGATTCACAAATTCTTCAGAGAATAAACGCAAATGAAATTTCTATATCATCCTGTTGCTGGGGACATCTATGAGCAATAAAGTTAACTGTTCTTTTTCTTGTTGAGTCTTGGGATTAACTTTTCCCGCAGTTATTTGTTTTGAAATTTAAGTATTGCTTTTCTGTACTGGTCAAGTTGTTGAGAAAACAACACAGAACAAAAACAAACATAGGGATTGAGTGAGCCTACCCAAGTGCTTTTTGAGGGAAATGTTGACATCATAGGGGTAATGAGAATTGAGAAAATGGTTTCTAGTACTGGAAAAGCCAGTCTCCTAACCTGTGAGTACTAGATGACCCTAACTTGATGTGATATTCAAGGGAATTAAAAACACACAACCCATTGGGCTTGACCACACATCTTTTTTATCCATCAAACACTCACTGACTGTTCACAGTATTCCTTCTGTATAAATAAGAGCATCCAATGACACAGTAGCTTCTTGAAAAAAAAATTCATGGTGTTTGATTTACTGTGTACACTCAACCATGGGCCATTTACATTTTAAATGGCTTCATTTAAATGGCTTAAATTCTCTTAATTGATCTTTCATCCTCTAATGTACCACACCTGAGTTCCTAGATTTTGGGATTTACCTTGGCTAGGGTTGGCATGGTCAACTAATTATTACATTGACCTTCCTGGGAAAGGAATCCCACCCCATGCTTGAGATCTATAAAGAGGAAGTGATCACTTATATTTAACTGGCAGGTTGTTACTACTCATGTGTTTTATGCATTTATTGGCTGTTGCTCATATGATATTAAATTAGTGGCAGCTCCAGCTGTTGGTACACGGTTAGTGAGAAGACCTGGAATTGTTAGGAAAAGGGAAAGGCATTGCTAAAATGTGTCACACCGGAAGGGACCAAGAATGCAAGGCTCTGAAGAGTAGTCCAGTTTCCCAAAGACTTACAGATTAGGGAAAGGTAGTAATTCCTTCTTCCCCTTTGTCCTGGGACCCTGATGTTGCCCCTTTGGTGTGCATCTCCCCTAGCTCAGGCTTGTAGTTTTCCAGTGTGGGTGACTTTCTTCATAACATAGGTTCTAGCTCCACATTTTGTCATACTGCTCTCCGTTCTGTGGCTACTGTGCTTTAATCTTGTGGAATTTTGCTAAATAAGCCTCATCTACGGCTCACTACTCATGTGTTTTATGCATTTATTGGCTGTTGCCCGCAGCAACCATTGAATTATCTTAGTAATACTCTCATATGATATTAAATTAGTGGCAGCCACTCAGCATTACCACTGAAGTATTTATTTTAGAATCTTATTTCTTGAATAGTTAGCCATCTTGAAGATGTAAATACTTTTCCTTGAATGCAGTTTTTCTAGACTTGTCACTGTCCCGCCAGGGCCCTGTGCACTACATATCCCTCTCAGACCCTCATTCAGACGTGGGCAATGAGGCTCATCCTTCCTCTTCATCTTGGCGTAGGCATTCACTTAGGGTAAAAACAGTCTGACTCATGCGTTTAAGCCCTTCAGCCTTCAGCTTGTCCGGGATGGCATGCCATTTATCATTCTTCATTGCTTCCTAAGAGAAAGAAGCAAGGGTGGAGAGTGACCTGTAAAGCAAGAAATTACAAAACTGAAAGGGATTAGGGCTCAGTACTACATCCATTGATGATGGAGACAGAATGGCTGTATCTATCACCAGAGTGGTGAAAAGCACACGCCCTCCATGGGAACTCAGATGCTCAGTGAGCACACTGGTGTAATAACACGGCTGCGCGTGTTTGTAAGAAGACTGTACCTTATGTATTTACACTGGTATAATAACACGGCTGCGCGTGTTTGTAAGAAGACTGTACCTTATGTATTTATGTCTCTCACTTGTTCACTTACGATTCAGTCCAGTACGACTGTTTTCCTTTTCTTTCTTATGGTTTAAGGAATCATATTATTAACCTGTGGAGTCTCCCCAGAACTGCCAATTCTCATTAGATTTTAAATGTTCTTTTGCTGTTTTGTTTTTTGGTTGTTTGGTTTTGAGACAGAGTCTCTCTACATAGCCCTAGCTGTCCTGGAACTCACTACACAGACCAGGCTTACAGAGATCTTCCTGCCTCCCAAGTACTGGGATTGAAAGCATTTGCTGCCATACTCAGCCAAGGAATTTAAATGTTTGTAAAGAATTTCTCTCTGTAATGTGATGGCTGGTGGCCTTAAGTGAGGTCTGCCTTAGAGTTTACCCATGTGAATGTCACCCTAAAACCCAATAAGCATCTAATGAGGATGACTTAGTCTTGTACAAGTGATGCTACTAAGAGCAGTTATTAAAAAGTATAATTTCTGAATTATTTTCTTCTCTTTCTTTTTAAACCTTTAGATTCATAGCCAAACCATGTGCCATAGCCCTCAACATCCAGGCCAATGGACCACAAATTGCCCAGCCAAACGCCATTCTGGAAAAGGTCTTCAATGCTATAACGAAGGTAGGAGTGTCTTCTAGGGAACTGCTTTTCTCCACCTCCACCCTAACCTCCAGTCATTCCATCCTGTCTCTCCTGGGTTCTGATGATCAATTTTTCCTCCTGTCAGACAGCGGCTCCTAAGAGAGAATGTAGGTGTTATGATTGGACCCAAAGTGCAAACAGCAGAAGGACTTTCGTGGCCTCTTGGTTTACTCTAGCTGATTTTACAAGCTCTCTGTGCAAAGGTCTTGATTAGATAGAGGTTAGTCCAATCCAGCACCGTTTTCAGTCTCAGGTGACATGAAGTGTACAGATAAGAGCTGGGAGGGAGTGGCCAGTCAAAGCTTACAGTGGGGCGCATACATGTGTGAGAAATGATCCTCTTGTGATAGACAAACGTGAGCGACAGTGAAAGGCCGTGTTTGAAGACTTGCTGTGTGAAGGAATAAAGGAACTGGGTCAGCAGAGGTAGAAAAGAGGCTCACAGTGCAGAGTAAGTGAAGACAGAAAACATTCAGTGTCAAGGGAGTTAAACAAGTCTAAACTAAAAATGAGATGAAGAGAATAGAGGAGGAAGGAGGCAAGTGATTGGTACGTATTTAACCACGAAGAAGAAGAAGACAAAGAGAAACATCAGGGACACTCAATCTGAACCTCAGCTAAAGGAAACAAGCCAACACGGAGCCTACACATCTTCCTCTCAGCCCCTAAGATCCCTACGTGTCTCTCCTCACCCTTGGCTGGATAAGAAAGCACAAACAGGAGGGATGTGATGTTCTGTGCACTTCTGTATCGAACGGTTGCTTTGACCCCTTGCCGGTTTCCGGAGAGCCAGACAGGTGTAGAGGTGTGATTTGGCAGTGCTAAGTCGATGCTGTTTCTCTTTGGTTTGTGGTGGTAGCCGTTAGCACCCTTAGTTTCATGTCTTGCAGCTGTTAATTCAAATATCCAAACACTTGTTTATCTCGCTGCCTTCACTCCTGCCAAAAGTCTACAGGAGTTTTCTCTGTCCTCTTAAAAATGATACTTTTGCTAAAAAACTTTGAGGACAGAGTGGGTATTTTGTTTAACATCTGTTTAAGGAGAAGGAAAAGAATGAATGGAATTATAGGGAAAGAATGAATGGAATTATAGGGAAAGAATGAATGGAATTATAGGGAAAGCTCATCTGTAGTTTTGAGTTCAGTCTCGTGGGACACATACCCTGTGGTATTAGAGGAAGTAAATGTTTAGAAAAGAACCTCACATTTCCATGTAGTTTACCTTACTAAAACGAAATATATCTCCTATTAGTCTCATTATTTTTTCTTACAGCACTGAAGATCAAATCCAGGCCATTATAAATGCTAGGCAAGAGCCACATTCCCAGCCCTGTCAAGCTGTGTGTAGTTTGTCTGTAGGCTGGGGGATATCGATGGAACAGACAGAGCCTCAAGAATGCCTGGGCATACTGTATCACTGCATACATTCATAGCATGCTGGCTGTCATAGTCTCCTTTTCTCTAGCTACAGCTGAACACACTGTGCCTTAGCACTGGGAACAAAGTTCAGATAGGCCTTTCTCCTATCTCCAGGTCCATTGCCCCAGTTCATGAAGGATAGGTGACCTTCAAGGGCATCACAACTCCTGCTACAAGATTGCAAGTAGGCAAGAGGCTCCCCTTAGCTGAGTCACCCAGGAAGCACAGAGGTGGCTGCCCTGCCCCATAGCAAGAAACCTCAGAGAGAAGCAAACCCTATCTTACATCTCCTTGCTGTGCTTGCTTGTTTCAAGCCTCTTCTGGGAGAACCAAAGGCAGTAGTTATAAGTAGATAGGGAACAGAGGAGAGGGAGTAGGTGGATCCTGGGGAGCAGGAAATGGGGAAGGGGCAATGAGTGCCTATTTGGGTGTAAGCCTCTGGATGAGCCCAGACTCTTAAGTGTTTGTAACATGCTCCTTTGGCCATTAGATTTTACTTGCAAGAACACATTATACTACATCGAAAGGTGATGTAGAATTATAAGATATAGCCATAGAACATTAACTTTGCAGGGTCCTGCTAAATGGGACCACATTAGTCATCTCCTCTGACTCTTCTCTCTGACATCACCAGATGGATACAAGTCATTACATTCTTCATCCGTTTCTTCTCTTGCAGTAACATCTGTCTGCCTTTTATCTGTCTCTCCCTTCCCTGCCCTACAGGGAAATCTATCATATTTTAAAACCTACAGTGAACCCTCCACCTGCCCTACAGGGAAACCTATCCCATTCTCCTAAACACAATGGAGAACCTACCGCCATTAGGAAATAATTAAGACTCTTGGCATTTGCCTGAGTCAGACCCTGTAAGTCTGTAAGTTGAAGCAGTATCTTTTGCTTACTAATGTTTGGCCTCCAACAAATGCCTTAACTTTTGGAGGCCTTAGACATCTTCAGATAATGTACTCACAGGCTTTCATGGGGATTAAATAAAACACCACACACACATTGTTTAGCGAATGGCACACCATCTGTTCCAGCCAGTGTCTCCACGTCTTAGCTGCCTCACTCCTCTGAGGAGGGAGAACACTGCTGCTGCCTTGTGTTTTGAGAACTTCAGATTCTATGCTTTGGAGGTGGAGCCAAAGGACCCACCGTTGCTGACTGCTGAGCCCATTTCAGTGCACCAAATGATTATTTCTTGCCAGTGAATGTTTTTGAGTGCTTGTCTTTTGACTGTTTTCATCTTGTTATTTGAGTATATTTTTAATTTGGGGGCATTTTCTTATCATAGCAATGAAACCAGCTACCTCACAATTCCTAATCAAATCAGTTCTCAAGCTATAAGAGTAAAAATATACAGCAATTATGAAGTAGTGTTTCATAGTGTTGGATTACTTTTGCCTGGAGAGACACGAAAGCACTTTATAGACCTCAGATGGGCACCAATATCTGACAAAAGTACTATCTCGTTAATGTCCACCTTTGTGAGACCTGTGATTTTATTGGACTTCCCAACAGAGAGCACTGGAGAGGCGTTCCTCACAATGCATGTGATACACCAGTAGTCGCATCACTACAGAGTTCCATCAGATCGTGATAGTAGCTGCGTGGAAACTAAACAGTGGAGGCCCAATTTCAATTAACCTTTTCCTTCCTCTGTGCTCTAGTTCCTCTCGAGAGCCTTTGCAGTAGGAAAGGGTATGGTGACTATAGTCTCAAGTGAGGGTGTCCTGAGCCTCCTTCCCTCTGTTTAGTTACAAGTCGGAGGCAGGAGCTGCTGAAGTGGCTTGGAGGCTAGGAGTGCTGCTGTTCTTCAGGAGGGCCGAAGTTCAGTCGCCACGACTCACGTTGGTGGCTCACAAACACTTGGAGCACCAGTTCTGGGGCACTCCCATATCCTTTGTTCTCTGTAGGGATCTGAAGGCACTTGCTCATGTACATGAAAACATACATGTATGCGTTCTCTCTTTCTAACACACACACACATTAAATAATAAAATAATTCCTCTATAAATAGTAGACAGATTCTCTGTAATTTGTCCTCATTTTTATCTTTCCTAAGAAGATTGTCATTAATTTTAGCTAACCAGAAGATTATACAAGATTACTGGGAAAGTTTGTGCATTTTGAATATATTTAAACTGTAAAACTAAGAGAGGAAGAAATGTGAGGGATGGTGTCAGAACAGAATGTTAACAGTGTATGTTCTTACAGTATAAAAAGGGTGCAGCTGACTCGAACTGAGCAGGCGAAGATGGTGGGAAATTTATTGATGGCAGAACCACTTAATAGCTGGGAGGCAGCTGATCAGCAATGCAGGCAAATCCAATAGCAGTAGAGGCATAGTTGGCAGTGCAGAGGCAAACTCTAAGAAAGATAATATTGTTGACCAGTGTTGGGCGGGGAGGACAAAGGGAGGGGGAGGAAATAATGGTGATTTCACATGTTGCTCATGTGTATTTGAGATAGCAAGTAGATATGAGAGAAAGTCATTAAAATTAGAAAGGAGGAAGCAACATTTTCTCCTTAAATATTCTTTCATTCAAAAAGCATTTGTAAGTCTTTTTACAGTATAGGTGCAATATTAAAGTGCTTTATGTTCATGGGGCTTGTATTTCTGGTAATAGGCTATTATTGTATACCTTTAAAATTAAGACTATAAAGAAACAAAAAGAAATGTGGAGCAAAATTACCAGAATTAAAGGGCTCTTTATATGTAAATTATGAAATAGTTAAAAGATTATAAGAAAGGATATCATTATTTATAATAATGCCCAAAAAGAATAGCACCACAGGAGTATACATTACAACCCTGTACAAGAAGTACCTGAGGAAAACATTTAAATACTCTTGGAGGGCATCAACGACAAGTTAAACAAAGGTGTTAATTAACATTTACATTAACTTAAGAAATGTTATATTAATTTTAGATATAATATATAATAAATCTATATCAATTTTAGATATGAAGAACCTAATACTTGTTATATAGGTTCTTGTCACATAGAAATATAAATACCTCTGAGTAAAATTTAGCATATAGTACTGAGATGTGGCTAATAGACCAGTGGAAAAGCAGGGCAAGGTTTCTGCGGGGAAAGGTGCAGTGAGCTGCCAGGATGCAGGGCAGCCATGGGCATGGGGTAGCCATGGAGAAGGCTAGCCTTCCGCTTATGTTCAAAGTGCACCTTGAAACTATTGGAAGAGATTTCTAATCATAATTTCTAGTAATAATTGCAGAACAGATTGGTGAATTCAAATGTATTTTTAGTAAATAGCCACATAGTTTTTTTTTTAAAAAAAAAAAAAAACCTTGTACTTGTACTTTTAACACATGGTATACTGGCTAAAAATAAACCTTTACAATAGAAAAAATGTTTAATTACTCTAATAAATGAAGAAATCCTACAAATAAATTTAGAAAATATTAATAAGTTAAAGGGGGTAAAGCTAGACAGTACATAAGTTTATTCTTCACCTGAAAGCAAAGCCTGAATGGTTCCAAACATATGAACAAGATATTTCTCTCATAAAAAAGGGAAAATCAAAACTACACTGAGAATCTGCTTTTTGTCTATCAGACCGGAAAAGAGGGAGCTGCGTGGAGGTTTGGGACATGACTGCTGTTTCTTTTGAGAGTTTAAATTAATTAAGTTAGTAAATTTACTATATAAAAAATTACAAAAGCACAGACCGATCCCTTTGACCCACAATTTTTGGCTCCCAGATGCATCCCATCATTTGCTGCAGCACCCCAAGCTTATTGTTGCAGCCCTTCTAGATGCTGGGTGCTACCCAAGTGTCAGTTAGCAGGGCAGACTAGAAGGTTCAAGTTTATCCTTACACCTCAGTGTTCACTCAACTGATTTGGAAGCCACCCAAGACATTGTAAAGGAAAAACCCCAAGTCCAGAGCAAAGTCCACAGTCTGCAATAATTTGTGTGGTTGGGTGGGGTATGAGAATATGTATTCAGTTTTGTTTATGCAAAATAACCCTGGCCGCAAAAAACAAAAAAAAAAAAAAAACAAAAAAAAAGATTGACTGTGGTTCCCTGTCAAAGGAAGAAAGGGGACTGAGATAATAGGGACAGTGTTGGAATTAGATGGTTTTTAATTTATGATTTGTGAACCTTAGATTTTTTTTCTCCCGCTATTAGTAAACTCAGAAATTTAAAAAAGTGAGTTTTTTCTTGTCCGCATATCCCATCTCCTTCCTGAGTTGTTCTTGCTTTTTTATGGTCACTTCTGGAGACAGTGTTTTCTTCAATGGTATAGTTTTTGGGGCCTAGTTAGGAACAAGGAATTCAGAGGCAAAGTAAGGAAGACAGTAGAGAATAGTGGGGTGAATATACTCACAATACATTATATATATACATATATATAATAAGACTGTCAAATATTTGTTTTTATAGGCTAGTAGAATAACCAATATATATTATAGGCAGTAACTCCCCCTTCCTCTCTCATATTTTCAATTAAGAAAGACATAAAAGGAGATTGTGCATTCTCTTATTACCACTGAAAGGAACTTAGGCACATGTCCAACTGAAAGTTGGCAAGTTGCATTTATAGGCACAAAATCAGAACACTTTGTAACTGGATATCATTTGCTCTGTTTGTCTTAGTTGACTTGGGCCACCATGATAGAATGCCATAGACCAGGGACTTAAGCCACAGATATTTAACTCCCACATTTGTAAAGGTTTGTGAAGTGTGGAAGTGTGAGATCTGGGTGTCCATTTGGGGGGGGCTGGGAGGAGAGGGAAGGAGTGAAGGAAGAGGGAGGAAGAGAGAGGTGGAGGGAGGCAGTGGTGGCTGCAGCCATGGCAATCAAATCTTACTCTGAGAGCTCCACCCTTGCGACCTGGTCTCTCCAAAGGTTCTACCTCCTCACTCAAATGAGGATTTTTAACAGATGAGTTGTCAGGGCCACAGGCCCTTGAATTGCTGAGATGCTTTTCGGTCCCATGCATAGATTCTGTTACAGCCTGGCCAGTGTGTCTTCTCCCTCCTTCCTTTTGGTTATTTCCTCTGATCATGAGAACTACAGTAAACAAAACATCATGGAAGGGAGCTCTCTTGGCCAGTTTCATTTGCAATAGGTTCCCCTTCTCGTGACTGTCAGCAAGACACTCTTCAACATTGTTGAAGAGAGGAAAGAAAGAGAAAAAAGACAGGTGACAAGGACTCGGTTTAGCATATATTTTCCCAGTCCTTGTCAAAGTCCCCTGTGGGTTGATAAACCACCCTTGTTTGCACTGCTAAAGAGACGAAGGCTCAGAATGGCTAGTGGGCTGAGGACCTGGATCTATGCTTTCATGTCCTTTCAGCACACAAGCCCCTTAGGTAATACGTGGTGTTGATAAGACGAGATGCGTGTGTGCTGAGAAGGAATGACAGTGGAAGAAAAGGTGAGGGACGTGAGGACTGGGGGAAGATGAGAGAGGGGATGTGTGCGCGGTGCTATAAATGACATCTCGCTGTGCGATTTCCTGTGCTTTTTGTTCTTCTTCATTGTCTGTTTATAAGTAAAAATGTACTTTCTTTTTTTCCTCTGAGAAGGTGAAGTATGTGTTGATGTCTCTGTATATTCTTCCCTTGAAGTCTGATGGGACTGACTCAGCCAGCTGGCTGGTTCTTCCTCTCTTAGTTGCTGGTTGCTTCATAAGAAGTATTTGCTGATAAGAAAATATGCAAGCATTGGGGCAAGATTCTTATTTTTCTGTCTGGTTTCATAATGTGTAATGTAGGTGTTATCTTTGTTCATGCTTCAAATGGATGGACTAGATTAGATTCTCAGTCATAAATATTGAAATGCCTACAGTAGAAATTAGAGAGAAAAGTCCAACCATATGTAACCTAAAACTTGTAAATGGTGTAAGTAAAAAATGGATAAAAATGGTCTTTCCGGTGCCTTGTTTCATAGCATCCTGATGAGAAGCGATTGGAAGGGCTCTCCAAGCAGCTGGACTGGGATGTTCGGAGCATTCAACGCTGGTTTCGACAAAGACGCAACCAGGAAAAACCAAGCACCCTTACCAGGTTCTGCGAGAGCATGTAAGTTCACTTCTTCCTAAGTTTTTACAAGAGAAACCTGCCTCAGTCTTCATGGCAACCCAGACATGAAAAGCAACAATGTTGACAGACCCCAGCAGCCTTCTTAAGGCATTACACTTGGTGGAAAAAATGGATCAGGAAAATCTGAAGGAATGGTAATTTGCAAGGATTTGGGATTTCCAGCGTGGATACAATAAGTAAACTTTTCTTCCTAATGCAGTTGCTTCAAGGAAATAGATTTAAAGGACTGCCATGGTGTTTTCAACCAGTCATCTTGGAAATACAGCATTTGCATCATTCCCACATTTTGAATTGAGTGGACAGAATTTTATCAAGATATATTTTCCACTAATAAAAACTATGATTTTTGGATATATTAATCAAGGGAAAAATAACCAAGGCCAACATTCCTAGCAATTTAAGAAATAGCTATATTCTGTTAATGTATGCGTATTAGTGAGGCAATGCTTGCCAGCAGGGCATATAGAAAAGTGTCCCCTGTTTACATCATGTGAATTTCATGGCCGGGAAACCATGTATAATAAAGCTGTTGAAGGTAACAAAAGGCAAGAGCTGGGCAGAAGGCTCGGTGGGTAATCTGAGCTCAGGGCCCCAGCATTCAGGGGAAAGCTGGGTATGGCAGCATGCTTCTGCAGTCCTAGCACAGGGGAGGCGGATCCCGGAGCCTGTTGGTCCACCAGCCTGGTGGAATGAACGGATGAGTTCCCTGTTGAATGAAAGACCTTGTTTCAGAAAAAGGTGAAAAGTGACTGAGGGAGTCACCTGCCAGACATCTATTTCTGGCCTCCACATGTATGCACAAGTACATAGCCCATACACATAATTCAACACATGAGTTTGAGCGCTCACACGTGCACACACACGCACGCACGCACACAAGTAGAAGATGCACCATGATATCGCCAGATGGTGATATTGCATTCACTTAAGAAAATCAAAGGAAGATCTAAACATTGGGCATATCTCCAGCTAAGACGAGACTCTAACCTGAGAGTACAGCCCTGTGTGGACTTCATCCTATGGAATGTGGCCATTGCTGTGTATCCAGCTCCTTCTCTGGGGAGCTTTGGCCTGATGCCTAATGATTTCAACGGTGGTGCTGTTGGAACGGCACTTAGTCACAGCCCTTTCTATTTTGAATTACAGTTGCATTTGCTTTTTTCAGGTTTGTCTTTCACTTAAACCAAAAAGTATTTTGACATTGCATGATTAAGACTGAGAGAATGAATGGGATGTGGAATCGTACCCTAAGTTCCTGCAGCTGGGTGGATATGAAGAGAATAAATGGGATCATCAGGAGGGTAGGATATTTATAAAATCTCAGGAGAGAAAAAAAACCCACAGCTAAGTAGATACAATCTGTGAACTGCTTCTCATACGTAAACGTAGTAGCTGTTCTTGGCAGGATTATGCATCTAGGCTGTGATTGGCAGCTGGATTTGCTCCTTGACTTTTTTGCCCCCATCTCCAAAGAGCCTGGACTCCAACATTGACCTTGAGTCTGAGAAGTAATCAGGTTGGATGCAGCATGTGCTCTATATTACCTGCTCTCTCTCCCTGGTCCAACTAACTTCTTTGGTAGCACATTATAGCCTCTTCTATCACTGATATTATCATAGTTTTGTTTTTGAACAGGGAGCAGTAACCCGGGAATCTTCTGAAGGTGTAGTCTGAGTCCCATGCATGTGGGTAGGCAGCTGAGGTTATGTGTCTTTAACAGGTCGGCAGCTGCTGGTGGTGTCACCTCCTGCACCACATTCTGAGTAACAGTCACCCCTGGATTCACATCTGTGTCCTTCCTTGGTCTTGTTCACTTAGACTTGACCCAGGTACCACAGTGAACATTCATGTTACCTTTAGTTAAAAATACTTCTAGTTGAGTCCTAGAGGTGTGGCAAAGTACAGGCACGATGGAGAGGGAGGACAACATGGAAGGCATGTGTTATGATCTCTACCCACAAGTAGCTTATCGTACCCATGTCAGACAGATAAAACTTGAGCATGCATGGATAAGTCCGTGATCCACATTAAATGATAGTCAGATATGTATGTTAAATGATTGATACAAACGTCGGAGACTAAAGATCCAAACAGAGAGATCAGCTGTTGGAGGCATGTGGGTCTTCCTGGGATGACCACTGGGTCAGTGCTACAACTTGGTCCATGTGCATGACCCAGTGATGATGAACTCTTATTGGACACTGTTGTTGATATATAGGCTGGTGATAGTTCTACATAGCCAAGAACTGTTGTTTGCATTCTTCCGGTGGATGCCAGTGCATTTCTTCTCCAGATCTATTCTCTAACATCTTTATCTTCTTACTCTACCTTATTCTTCCCAGAGATCATTTCCTCTCATCAACTGCTTCCTAAGTCATACGTGCCCAGTGCAGCTAATTCTATCAAGGTATCATTCTGTTCTCCGCAGCATCTTGTTTTGCTACTATGATAACTCCCAAAACATCATTCTCAATTAACCTCTCCCACAGTCTGTTGCTTTAAAATTCTGATGATTTTTCAACAATTGGAGGTTCAGTATTAGACTTCTGATGCTGAGAACCAGATTCTGGCCTTAGCCTGTTATAGGTCTGTTCAAATGACTCCTTTCTTCCATAGGGCTGAACTTTCTCTGCCCATGTTTTATTCACTTGCCTAATGTAATATTCCTAGCCTAAAATACCTGCTACTTCTGGTTGCCCTTCTATCTCCTACCAATTCCTCAAATCCTAGGCAGAGACCAAGGTATGGCCTGACTCATGGCTTTGGACTGAGCACAAATTCTTTCAAATTCTCAGAGCACCTACTACAATTATTGATGTTTAAAATTGAAATCTCCTCCTGCTTTGTATGATGACTTAACTGTTCTTAATCTCTTAGTTGTATCATAACTGACAGTTAAAGAAAACAAGGACCACACACACATCCTTCTTAGCCTTTCCCTAAATACAGACTACCAAATATTAACTGATGATGGTTTAAAATGGCATTGTTCTGGAAGGAGTCATTGATCTCAGTTGCCACATGCCCCAACAGCTGAAGAATGAGTGCTACATACTAGCCTAGTATAAATATTTTTAGGCAAATTTTCCAGTCTGGAAACTGAATGGAAATTTCAAAGACAGAAATTCTAAGAGCTGGGTACATGGTACAAGCCTATGGATCCAATTAGTCAGGAAGCTGATGGAGAGGGTTCTTGAAGTCTGCAGAATATAGTGAGATCCCTATCTCAAAACAAACAGAACAAATCAAACAATTCAAAGGAAAGGATGAAAGGGTGAAGAAGAAAATACTGTGAGGGAGTAAGTAGAATTATACTGGTCGTGTATGCACATGAGTTATTTTTTCTAACCTTTAAAATAATGATCTAGAAGAATAGTTGTCAACCAGGGAAGCTGGATTGTTTTGTCAACACAACACAACTTACAGTTATCTGGGAAGAGAGAATCTCAAGGAATTACCTCGATCAGACTGACCTGTGTCTATGTCTGAGGAACATTTTGTTTGGCTAATGGTTTATGTGGTAAGGCTCAGGCCCCTTGTGGGCAATGCCATCATTGGACAGGTAGTCCTAAGTTGTGTATAAAAGCAGGCAGAGACATCCATGGAGAGCAAACCATTAGGCAACATTCCTTCATGGTCTCTGTGCTGCATAGTCTTATGTCAGCTTGATATAAGCTAAAGTCACTTGAGAGCAGGTAATCTCAACTGAGAAAATGTCTATATAAGATCTGGTATAGGCAGGCCTGTAGGACATTTTCTAATTAGTAATTGATGGGGACAATGGTTTTACCCTGTAAAGATTTGTTTCTTGTACTTGTTTAATAAAATGCTGATTGGCCAGTAGCCAGGCAGGAAGTATAGACAGGACGACCAGGCAGGAAGTAGAGGTGGGGCAATGAGAACAAGAGAATTTTGGGAAGAGGAAACAGTCAGTCTGCAGTCATCACCCAGACACAGAGGAAGCCAGACACAGAGCAAGCAAGATGTGACTGCCTCACTGAAAAAGGTACCAAGCCACATGGCTAACACAGACAAGAATTATGGGCTAATATAAGTTATAAGAGTTAATAAGAAGCCTGAGCTAATGGGCCAATTAGTTTATAATTAATGTAGACTTCTGTATGATTCTTTGGGACTGAACAACTGCAGGATCCGGTGGGACAAAAACCTTGGTCAACAGGGAGGTCCATTCCACTGTGGGTGGTGCCATCCCTGGGCTGGTGGTCCTGGATTCTATAAGAAAGCAGGCTAAAGAAGCCATGAAGAATAAGCCAGTAAGCAGTATTCCTCCATGGTCTCTGCATCAGTGTCTGTCTCCAAGTTCCTGTCCTGTTTAAGGTCCTGTCTTGACTTCCTTTGATGATGAACTATGATGTGGAAATGTAAGCCAATTAAACCCTTTCTTCTCCAACTTTCTTTGGTCACGGTGTTTCATCACCACAATAGCAACCCTAACTAAGACAGTCTCTGAATTAGTTCCTGCCTCCAGGTTCCTGCTTTGATTTTCCTCAATGATGAATTGTGATTGGGAAGGATAAGTAAAAAAACAAAACAAAACAAAACAAAAAAAAAACCATTCCCTCTTACAAGTTGCTTTTGGTCAGTATTTTATCTCAGCAAGAGAAAGTAAACTAAAATAGATTGGCATCATGAACATGGGGTATTGCTGTAATAGACTTGGCCATATTGTTGGGAGGAAGCTTAATGGTACATTCTGTGGGAGCTTGGAAGATAATGCTGAGAGAAATTCAGATGATGAAGATCTGGCTTGTTAAGTTTCAGAGGAGAGTTTGAGAGTCAGTCCCTCAAAAGACTATCATGCTGTTTGTGTGATATGTTTAAATTAAGAATCTGGCTTCTAGTTAGCTGGGATTCAACTATGATTAACAGGAGACCAGCACCATTGAAAGCGAAACTTTTGCTTTAGTGAAACAATCAAACTGCTGATTAGTGGGGATTGAGAAATCATCTATGATGAATACGGAACCAACATCACTGAGGAGAAATCTGGAAAGTATTTCCTCAGGATCAGCAAACAAAAGCTGTAATCCAGTGGGGAGCCAAGGTATTAGAGCTTGGTAATGTGTAAGAGTCTCCCACATAATACTGGTGGTAAAGGAGTCAGAGTGTAGTGAGACTCGGTGCCACACAGGGTTAGAATCCCTGTAGAGAGATCAGGAGAGCACTGGTGAAGGTACGGCCTCAGTTGCAGTGGAGCCCCAAGGACTGAAAGAAAAATAAAGACTGAAGCTTGATACCCTAAGAAACCAGGCGACTGATGAAGGGGTCTCCTCAGCTGCAGAGGAGATTAGTGTTCTGGAGATTCTGGAATGATGAGATGGTTGCCAAGGATAACAGGAGCGTGGAATTAAACCCACCTGAGCTGACAAGACAAGGTGTGTGTCTGCAGATAGCAAATCTGGAGAAATGGAGGTATCCAACCAAGCCTGTTAGACCCCAGAAGGTCAAGAGTGAGTCCTAAACACCTGACTGAACTTTTTACACTTTTTGACTTTGGTTTTGCTTTGATCTGATTGTAATTGTGCTGTTTTTCTCCCTTTAGAACTAAAAAAGTATGTAATTTATTTTGCAGGAGCCCACAGATAAAAGACTGGATCCTAATAATTAAGAGAACTTAGACTTTTAAACTGTTGAAAAATTTAGACTATGGGATTTAAAAAGCTGGATTGTGTTTTATTTTGTGATATTAACATGAGATATTGGGGACAAACAGCAAAGGAAAGATTATGGCTGAACAGTGATGGGTTTGTGTGCTAAGTTGACAAGAGGTCAGTGGTACAGTTAGCTTTTTTCAACATTGCACAAGCTAGAGTCACCTAGGATGAGGAACATCAGTTGAGGAATTGCCTCCAACAGACTGTCCTGTGGGCAGAGCTGCAGGGCATTTTATTGATGAATGGTTGATGTGGAAGTGTCCAACACATGAAGGGTTGTGCCCTTCCAGGGCAGGTGGTCCTGGCTTATATGAGAAAGCAGGCCGAGAGATCTATGGAGAGCAACCCATTAAGCAGAGTGCCTTTGTGCCTTCTCCTTCCCTTCCTGTCTCTAAGTTCCTGCCTTGGCTTCCCTCCCCGATGGACCGGAAAGAATAAGCCAAATAAGCCCTTTCCTGCCCATGTTGCTTTTGGTCAGTATTTCACATCAGCAACAGAAAGCAAACAAGAACAGACATATTTTATCATCACCTAGTGAGCTTTCCAAATGGATGTGCAGGGTGTTTACCCCAGGATGTTTAGGCATGGTTATTTTATAATATGTGTCCCAAGTGCAATAACTTTCTCATTCATCTCCTTTCCCCAATCTGTCTCCTGATTAAGTGAGATGAGTGCTATTCAGAAAGCCAGAGAACACAAATTTGCTGATTTCAGATAATGGATATAAATATATATTACCTATATATATGGATAATAATAATGGAATATATATATATTCTGTAATTTTCTGTTATATAAGATTTTCTTGAAGAAACTATGCACTCCCTTCAGGGAATAATTGTGTTTTGTTTCCTGACAGTACGAACTAGCACTGATGTGCCGGCTGAAGAATGCTGTGCACACTGATGGTGAGATGGTGAGGCCAGGCTCTACAGACTAAGTAGAGGTTGTCTAGTGAGTAATGCTCAGAAACGGGAATGTGATTCACACACACACACACACACACACACACACACACACACACACACACACACACGAAGCAGACACTCTCAGATGTGTCAGTTTTGATGACTGTTTCCTCACAAAGCATTTGAATCTTTATTGGCAACTGAAATAGAGGTTTTTGTTGGTTTTTGTTTTGCTTTGTTTGTCTCTGTAAGAGAATGAAGAGAATGTGTCACGTGGGACATTTTTGAAGAAACTGGTTCAGGATGGAAGTGGATGCTGATTAGGATGAATGGGAACTCTGCCACCTTTCTCTGGAAATCTTAGGAGAGTCATGTTTCCTCTTCCGGGCAGTGTAACGTAGGCCACGTCTGCAGGGAATCAGGAGGAGGCAGGGGCAAGGTATTAGTGTAAAATGCCTCCTTGTCACTGGTGCCCGCCTGTCTTCAGCATTCCTTAATGCCATGGGGCATATTTACTAGCGCATATCAGAGAGTCAGTATCCTATATGGCTTTCATTTAAGCAGTCTGTAATTGATTGGAAGGGTGAGGCTTCCTTGTGATAACCTTAAGATGTAGGGTTAAAAAATAACCATGCATCTAAGATTAGTGATAATTTCCTCAGCCTGAACATTTCTCCACATGGCAGTGAAGAACAGATCTTAGGTTCTAGGAGACAATGCCTGAGACTGCCTTTAGGAATTCCATCTCAGAATTAATATTTATTAAAACAACCCCCCAAATGCAGTAGTTTTTGGGTGGTACTCTATAGCGCCAGAGTCTTGAAGTTGTGGCTTTGTTTCTTCAAAGAAGTCCCGTGGTTTTCTTAATATACGATTCCATTGGTTTTGGAAGAACTTGCCAGGGATAATGAAGGCTTAATCAGTTGTCTTCATGCTATCAATTTGGTCACTGTGAGTGAAATAACTGTTTTATTTGAGTAAATGAACAGTGCTGTCTTGTGCCCTTAAAGAGGAAATGGAACTAATAATCGAGATGGAGGAACAGGAATTGAATTGCCCAGGAAAAAAGTAGCCAAGACTCTTAGATCCTCTAATTTTAGATCATCCAACCACATCGTATGGTAAACACCTTTACAAATTTTCATAGCCAAATGTTGTTTGCCAACACACAAACACCTCAACAAAGTATCCCTATCTATTTCTCTATCTTCCTTATTCTAGGAAGAAGCAAAATTTTACCAGAGAAAGAAACTCAAAATGAACATCTTTTATAAAATTTACTAACAAAATTGGCAATTAATTTTTGACATAGAATCTTGTGAAGCCCAGGCTGGCCTTTAATAATGAATGCAATTATCTTTATTTATTGTGGATGGTGATGGCACTGCTGTGTGAAATGTGTGGCTATCTGTAGAACCCAGAGGATGCTTACCCTAGGAAGAGAGGCTCTCTTCATTGCCCTGGAGCTCACTGAGTGGGTGTGACTGGGTCTGCCTGTCTCTGCTTCCCTGATGTTGGAATTATATTGTATGCCACCATGCCTGGCTCTTTTATGTAGGTACTAGGGATCCAAACTCAGCTTCTCAAGCATTTTGCCAACTGAGCTCTCTAGCCAGCCTACCAATGCAGTTACTGCTGCTGCTTTGTTTTGTTTTTTGCCTGTTCTAGAGAGGGAATAAAAAATTCTTATGGTCTAGAATGGTGATGTCTTTTTTTCTTTCAGTATTGGGATATAGAATCCCAGTGTTTAGATCCAGAGTCTGAACAAAATCTGATCACACAGTTGGAATCTTTGTTCTTGAAAAACACGGAACTCAGCCATAGACTGCTTTGGTGGTGGTGGGAGTGACTGTCCACAGATAAGAAAAAGTCCCTGGGTTGCTCAGTACCATCACCCAAAACAAACAAATGCCGACTGCTCAGGGCATGCTTTCTGCTACTGCTGGACACCATTATTTAAATACTTTATAGCCTGTGGGTTGTATTCGGGCCTTTTAGTTTGAGAGACAGAAGTCAGCAAGCTATCATGTAAATAGCTGGGAAGTAAACCAGGATGAACTTCGTTATAATTATGACTCTGCCATTGTGGTTCCAAAGTAGCTGGAGACAGACAATACAAATGGGAATAGCTGGCTTCCAAGAAACCTTATTTTATTGAGATTGAAATTTGAATATATCATTTTCATATTATGAAGTATTAGGTTTTTGAAACCCTTTCAGCCATTAAAAATGTAAAATTCTTCTAAGCCCTTGGACCATACTGAAACAGCCAGCTGGATTCGGCCCAGTGACTCCTTGTTTGCTACGCTCTGCCTTGGGATCATAAAACTATACTATTATTTCTTTTGGCATTCCAAGACAGACAGTATGGTCCCCCAGGGTCTGGCATAGTCACTTCCCAGAGTTCCCATACCACAGGAACATCGGGACACATCTGGAATTGGATGTCAGTTACCAGCATTCCTGGAACGTGGTGTCTTGAAAGGACATAGCTGCATTTAGCCCAACCTGGCCCTCACTGAAGCTGTCGTGTCCTCACTGTGGTGTAGCTGTCATGGAGTGAGAGAGATCGGAAGCTGGGGAAGTGGCCCATAGGCAGTATACTGTTGGACGAGACTGATTTCAAGCCTTGCTCCTCTCTATTCTAGACCCGTAGTCTGTAGCAAAGTCAACTCAGCCTTTCCATTTGGATTCAGCCCCTCACATTCCCCATGCCATATGGCTAGGCATCTCACCCACGTGTACTGGCTAATTGCAAAAAAGCAGACTTGGGCTAAAAATAAAAGGCAAGGCATACCTTGGTCAGTTGGCAGCATATTTAGTATGTTTGTGCTCTGCTTACGTTTGGTCCATTGGTTTCAGTTTAGATTCTAAATTTATAATGGTCTTTTAATGCTAATTTTCAACTAATTGTATCCAACATGGAGCTGGATGAAGACAAAGAAGAGGAATAATCAAATTTATTAAGGCTAATATTCATAATGAATGTCCCCTGCCAGTTTTTAAACCTATAAACCATTTCTCCTTCTGTTTTGGCTATTTTAAAACATATTTATTTCTGATTTAGAATAGTCCGGAAGTTGGTATAACCAATTTTGTTTATGAAGCATTATAGAAGTATGTATAGTGCTCATTAAAAATTAAGAGAAATTCTCAAAATCTATTGTCCAGAAATAAGTATTTATCATTTAATACTTTCATAGTATCATAGTTCATACATATGCCTGTGCAAATATACACAGACACGCAGTGCTGTGGATGCATGTTTAGTAGATTGATCCGACGGGTAGATAGCAGATCTGGGAAGGAGAGAGAGAACAGTGAGCTGCCCATAGGCCTGTTCATTGGTCTTCAGTTCTGCCTGGGCATCTCCATCCTATACTTGTGTTTCGAGAACTGTGCTTGGGTTAGTATTTTATGGAGCCTATCTTGTCAGGCTGCCCAAGGAAGACTGTTGACGCATCATGTCCTTGCAAGTGTCACAGCTCTGAATGTACAGGTGCCCTCCCTGACTGTCAGAAGTCAGGCTATACCTACAGCTGTGAAAGGGAGCCATCCCAGATACCTACAGCTCTGAAGGGGAAGGTGCCCTGACTATTGGACGTCAGGTTATACCTACAGCTGTGAGGGGAAGGTATCATGGATTCCTACAGCTGTAAGGAGAAAGTTTTCCTGACTGTCAGGAAGTCTGGCTATGCCTGAAGCTGCATTCCCATGCCTGGTGGTCTCCCTGCAGGCTGTAGCAATCCTGCTCTGAGATGGTGGTCTCCCTGCAGGCTGTAGCAATCCTGCTCTGAGAGAGCCTCTACAACTGCTCTCTGCTCCTCTCTGCTAAGAGAGTTTCCCAGAACAGGTGTCCATTGCTTCTCTGCTCTGCTCCAGTAGAGAGTTTCCCGGCAGAGACTCTGCTCCACTCTGAGAGAAGAAGGTCTTCACCTAAAACTCATTCAAGAGATTTTTTTGGGAGGGAGGAATCCAGGAGAGTGGCTACCTCTGCCAGGGTGGGAAGGACAGTTGCCAACTAAACAGGCACAAGGGCTTTCTTTTATGAGCTTCTTAGGGGTGGAATTTTTCCAGGCAGAAGATTTTCAGGGTGGGAATTGGACAGATTTCAATCCTTGAGCTTGGTTAAGCTCAAAGATTAACAAAATTTCATGCTCAGGGATTGGTTGGTTTCCTGCTCAGGGTTTGTTGGTTTTCCTGCTTGGGGATTGAATGGTTTCATGCAGGGACAGAGTGTGTTTCTTTGGCTCTGGTTTCAGGGTCAGGGTGTGTTTCTTTGGTACTGGTTCCATGACTAAAGTGTGCTTTTTTCACTGGCTCTGGTTTCAAGGTTAGGGTGTGTTTCTTTGATTGGCTCTGATTTCAGGGTCAGGGTGTATTTCTTTGATTGACTCTGGTTTCAGGGTCAAAGTGTATTTCTTTGACTGATTCTGACTTCAGGGTCAGGGCTATCTTTGGTTTCAGGGTGTATTTCTTTGACTAATTTTGGTTTTAGGGTCAGAGCTGTCTCTGGTTTCAGGGTCAGAATATACTCTTTTGACTGGTGCTTTTACCGTAAGATCCTACTTTTTATCTTCATGATCTGTGAGTCATTTCCCTGCAAGTGATGGCACACAGTCATTTTTGTGTTAAATCGACATACCCATCCCTACAACTGGCCACGTGTAAAATTGCATGACAACAAAATAACATAAGGCATAATAAAATTTCATCAATGTTATGCTATAAAATGTAGACACCTAATAAAAATAGCAGCCCAGCTTCTCATATGTTAACTGATTAAGAAATATTCAACTACTGTAATAACTATGACACTTTTTCTTGGAAAAGTCCTCGAGTTTGCTTATTGATGTTGGCATTTTGGTCTGCCCAGGCTGCCATAAGAAAATACCACAGACTGAGTGGCCTGAACAGAAATTATTTTGTCACAGTTCTGAAGGCTGAAAGGCTGAGGTCAAGATTTCATTGTGTTTGGTTTCTCCCAAATTTTTCCTTGGTCACTACTTTGAGTAATTTCTCTCTCTTTTCATAAAGACACCAATCAAACCAAGCAGGGTCCTATCTCTATGACTCCATTTAGCCTTAGCTATCTTAAATGCTGTCTATAAAGCTATTCACACTAGAAGCTAGAGCTTCAACAAGTAAATTTAGGAGATATGCTAGTCAGACAATATGAGTGTAGGAATGGTCACAGACTGTGAGCCACTGGGAGGTGATCGAAGGAGGTTATCTGACATCAAAGGGCAAATTGAAACACCCAGCAGAGATGATGTGCATGCATGGCTTATTCGTGGGCATCTGCATGTGTGTGTTCCTACGCCACTCCGCTCTGCGCAGTGTATTGTTGCGCCCCTCTAATGGTTTTGGCAGAGGAAGTCATACATAAGCAAATAATAAATTCATGTTAATGCTCACATGGACAGACATTGTATTCTCATAGGCCTCACAGAGAAACTGATAGGATAGTATAGTGGGAATGAGGTGAACTGTGGAGCCAGGAAGTCTGAATCCATGCCTCCTTTTAAATAAAGCCCTGTGGGATGTTTAGAAAAATAGGTTGCCAACCCTAAACTTATTTGTTTATAAGATGGGTACTAATAGTGGCTACCGCGTACGGTTGTTGAGTTCATATACAGAGGTGGGTTGGACCTAGCACAAGTGTAGTGAGCGTGAATTACCTTGCATATTACACATTTAAAGTTGAGGAAGTATGTGAAGTAGCAAAAACGATTACTCTTCCATATCTTTCCCTTGCTGGTGGGCTACTTCAGAGCCACAGCTACCTCATTTAAAAGAGGTAGCTCTGGTGATGTTGTCTGGGGGAAGAGAGATCGAAGGAGATGCAAGGACAGCAGGCTTTCAATTTGCAAAGAAGCTCTTATATTCTGTGGAACCCAAAGTGGCAGAATCCGCATGAATCTACAGAACTGTGGAGTGGGGTGTTACACACACGAGGAAAAAAACTTTATAAAACCAGTGTGAGACCAGCGCCTAGGCGTTATCGGCTTGCAACTGTGCAAGGATGTGGCAGAAGTGCACAGGAACAGGTGTCCTACTTCAGCAGGTAGCGATACCTGCTGTGTGTGCAGAAGTTGAGGCTTCGGAAGCACCGCACGAGAGATGTCAGAACATGCAGCGAATATCTTTGAACCACAGAGGTTTAAAATCTGCCCAAGTGATTCTGAGAGGACACAGCTTGCCTCTACCAGGGAGGAGGAACAGAACCTGGTGCCCAATCGCTCTGGCCTTGGTAAGGCCTCATCTGCTTTGGCAGGACAGTGTGACCAGCCTTAGCAGGTCAATGTGGCTCCTGGAGAGACATGGTTTAACATGGTCATTATTAGTTCTAAGGGCTGAGGTAGCAACGTTATTGAACAGATTTGAGGGTAGGCGTCAGATGCAACTGGTTCATGTTTTTGCTCAAGTTGTGTTACCTCAGTGAATAAATTTGCTCCATTAGATGATGCTGGTACAAAGGGAAATGATAAGCTCCTATTAGGGGATGGTCCTGGGAACAAATGAGATAGGGTATGGATAGTGATAGGGTATGGATAGTGTGCGCTTTGTTATGTCTGCTTCCCTTTCCACTGGGCTCACGAAGCTGAGTAAGCAAACATTTCTGGGACTCACAGGGGCAATGAATTCTACCTATTAGCAAAGTTGCCCAACGTCTTAGCTAGGCTGCTGTTACCTGGAATACTTGAGTTGAGCACCTCTCCTCATTACTGCTGCTGTCTTAGATATTCTGAACTTTGTATCCTAATTTGTCATCAAGAAAACTGTTTTAAGTCAGACTTGGTGGGACTTTTTTAAAATATAGACTATGCTGCTTTTCAAATTTTTGTTTTGTTTTGTGCATATGGGTGTTTTGCATACATGTACATCTGTATACCATGTGTGTGCCTGGTGCTCAAGCAGACCAGAAGAGGGTACTGAATTACCCTGAAACTGGAGTTACAGAGGGTTGTGAGCCGCCATGTGGGGGTTGGGAATTGTGCCTGGGTCCACTGAAAGAGCAGCCAGTGCTCTTAACCACGGAGCCATTTCTCCAGTCCTGTAGCACTTATTTTTAATGCCCGCGTTTAGGAGGCTGAGTCAGGAGGACAGTGGATTTAAGGTCAGCCTGACTACACAGTGAATTTGAAGTCTGGGATATAGGGCAAGACCCTATCGCATAGCAATGACAACAAAACCAAATAACAAAACAAGAAAAAAGAGAATTTTGTGTTGTGTTATGGGGAAGGAGGTGCTTTATGGTTCCTTCTGTTTTAGTTCTATGTTTTAGTGTTTAGCTTCCTTCTGGCTGTTCATTGTCCTCTGTTATTAGCTCACGGCGACCACATTCCCATTCGGGAGGCCAGAAAGGGAATGATAGAGTCCTTAAAGGATTCCCAGCCATTGCTGATATGACTGATTATCTTCAGAGTTGGTAAGTAGAACTCTATTCCTGAGGTTTGAGTGCAGTCCCTAGTAACTGAATACAGAGTGAATGTGGAGGTATGTAAGATACTGGGTGCAGGATGATGGGCATTTCGACGGAGAAATAGGGCACAGCTAGTTCTCAGATGGGAGGATTTGGACAGATTCCAGATGATTATAGGGGAGATGGGTTAGATTATTCATGGGCCCCTCCAAATGTAAATTCATAGTGACCCTTCATGTGATAAGAAATTTAACTGAAAGAGAATCAGGTGAACCACTCTCATTTTAAATGCAAAACGAACTGTTGGCAATGTCTACAAAGCTATTGTGATTTGAAAGCATTAAATATGTTAGAAGAAGAATTATTTTAAAGTTGTCTGCTGCTGCTTGTCTGCGTATGGTATCTTAGCAAGTGTGATGGGAGGTTAGGGATGCTGTTCCACAGATCTACTGTGCCTGAGGCTACTGGTACAAGCCCAGATCATGCTTGCTTACATCAGCATAATCTGGTTAGGGTTAACAGAAATGACAGTAAAGCCTCACATCTCAACCATACTGCGTATTTCACGAAGGTTCTGCTAACTCCTCCATTTAGTCAGGAATAATGAAATGAGAGGCTTTTGTCTTTAGTGTCATCTAATATCGATATAATGGGCACTCCGTGGTTGTCTTGGAAAGAGCAGAGAAAAGAGATATTCACTGAAGCTGGGTGAAGATGTAATAAAGTCTCTAAATTTAGACAGCACCCCGGTGTAAGACGTTAGGTGTCCAATGTCCCTCTTGCCCATGAAGAAACTGGGAAGGAAGTGGCGCAGCGACAATAAGCTCCCTAGTGCCAGAGCTTGGTTTTGTCTCCAGCTCTTCCTAAATTATTTCTCCCGTACAGGGCTGGCTCCAGGGTGCTGTCGGGAGCTGTGATTAGAGCAGGTACGGAGAAGGGCTGGTGCAGAGCTTTACTCCCAGCAGCTTTCTTCCTCCCGTGCCCTGCGGAGAGAACCTTCAGCTTTCTTCTAGCCATATCCATAGGATGTTTGCTCTACAGGGCTGGTGGCTGATGTTCTCCTCATTCCTTGCATCTATCTCTGCTGTGTCCAGTATGCTGGAACCCTGGATCCTGAGGCTGTGCCTTATGTACCTTTTCATCCCCATGGCTCAGCCTGTAAATATCTATAACGTGAGACAGTTATCTGGACTTCAGGAACTGCTTTGCACCTTTGGGGACTAGCAAATTGACTTTCACTGGAGAAAGCTTGAGTTCCAGGGAAGGCTGACGGGGGAGGGGTAAATTTGAGGATGCTGACAGTGGCGGATGCAGGGTGGAGAATGCCCTGGAAGGTGCAAAGGCTGCTGCATTGAGCGGGAAGCATGGTGTGCTCATTTGTGCGTCTCTAGTAAGCATGGAGAAGGATGAGCAAGGACAGACAAAAGGCAGCCGAGCCCTGCTTGGCCAGCTCAGACTGTGTCCTCTCAATACTGAGGGCCACCTGCTCTTCTGCTTCAGTGTCACCACTTGGCCTGATTTCACAGAAATGTCATGATTACTGAGTGCAGCTCCCTTAAGAGCAGAGTTGGGTTTGTGTTATCTGATAGCAACCTATGATTGAGCTTGAAATTCTTTTTTTTTTATAAAAACATTTTGCTCACTAAACATAAATCTTTTTCTACCGGACATGTAATGGTGATTTTGAATATGTAGCTTCCTGCACTCATGTGATCTTCCAGCCTCTTCTAAAGCAAGATGAGGGCTACTACAACATAGAATTGACATGATGTTCCTCCACACCTGGAATTTGTATGCTATAGGCACTGAAAGTTGAGCATGAAAAGGTCAAGAAAATAAAACTAAATTAAATTATCATCTTTCTATTAGCTGTGCCTATTGTGCCTTGTTTGTCTAGAGGTCTACTGCTCTCTCCATTGGGCAAGACAGCCAAGTAATTATAACTACCAGGATATGGAACCAATGATGATGGGTATTACACTATTAGCTCAGTCCTCTGCAATGAAAGTCAAACAAAAAAAAATAAAGTTAAATTTAAAATATCCAAATCAACAACAACAAACCCAACATACAGTCAGGAAAGCGTGAGTGTGCTTGCGAGCTTCTGCAGTCTAGTGAAGACTTGACACTAGGAATGTCCCAGAAATTCCGGAACAAATCAAGCACCCTCAGAATCTCATCCACTTCATTTTCCCTTTGGTTATGGAGGACCAGTTACATGGAAGGGGCTTGTTTGTTTGTTTGTATGTTTGAAGACAGGGTTCTCTGTGTAGCCCTGGCTGTCCTGGAACTCAATCTGTAGACCAGGCTAACCTCAAACTCACAAAGATCTGCCTGCCAAGTGCTGGGATTAAAGGTGTGTGCCACCACTGCTCAGCATGGAAGGGGCTGGTTACTTGACACCAAATCCCTGTTTTCTAGTGCTCAGAGTTGCAGAGGGACATGGGCATGGCAGTTTAGATCAGTCACAAGAGCATTCAGCTGCTCTTGTTCATGGACTGAGGCCCGATGTTGTGCTGAGTGAACTAGCAAATGAGATTCAAGAGTAGCTAAAAATCAGTGAGGATCCGTTTCTGTATGTGTACATAATAATGACTTTGGGGGGGGGCAGAATGAGTTGTGAAGCATACAGCCTGAGATACATCTCAGTTTTACTTATATAATTTCTGTCATTTGAAAGACCAGTTTGTGTCCAGGGAGCTCTTTATTATACAAATGAGCATTGTGTAGTAATATCCAGCCAGACCTTCCTATGTTGTCTGTGCCCGTTATTGTTCCAGGTGCTTGGGGACCCAGTGAGTCTGAACTGCCATACGCACTCAGAAGCCATCAATGAACTGCCTTCTTGTTCTTTCTGAGTGGCTGGGTAAAGGTGAGGCTAGGACTAGGCAAATGGCCCATGGGGAAGGAAGAGTGGAAATACTTGTTGGTTTATATCAAGTCCAGTGCAGTGGCCTGAAGATTGGTGCTCGTTTGCGGAAAAATGGAAACCTAGTGAGGAATTTTCAGTATACGAGGAAGGTGGTCTTGATGATATTTTGTGGATTAAGAGATGAGGGGCTGCAAGCTGCAGGTGGCACATGTCAATGACAGATATCAAAAAATGGTTGAATGCAGAATCTTTCTAATGCTGTTATCTACTTGTTCTTTCCATTCAACAGTCTTTTCTTCCTTTGTTCCTTGAGATGATGCTTCTCGGGCTGGGGAGGCATTGAGATGATGCTTCTCCGGCTGGGGAGGCATTGAGATGATGCTTCTCAGGCTGCAGAGGTAGTTCAGTTGTTATAATACCAGCCTGGATGTGTGAAGCCTCAGGTTTCATCCGAGTGCCGCAGAAACGGGATGTGGTGGCACACGTCTATAACTCCCGTGTTCCAGAAGTAGAACACTGAAGATCAAGGTCATCCCTACATAGCAAGTGTAAGGCCAGACTGGGCTACATACACCCGAAAAGGTTGTACTTCCCATCGATTCTCTTCTCTTTTGTCACCATTTTGGTCATGGAAATATGGCCAACTTAACCATTTTTAGTTCTTCTTTATTCCAGTTCTAAAGTGGAATATCTAATATGAAGTTAGATATATCATTTCCATTTGATTGATTCAACAAGAAAGTACTGTCTTCTCAACAATTATGAAGCATGTACATGAATTCTAGATAAATACTTAATATACTAAATCAAAAAGCATCCATGTATGGTTTTTTTTCATTGTATACTTGTTTTATTTAGCAATTTTATTACAGTGAGAAAACACCATGACCAAAAACAAGCTGCTCTTTCTTGAATACTTATGGAGCCAATGAGCCCCTGTTGAGTACTTGCTTTATGTTGGACTCTGTCAGTTGCTAGGCAGAGAAACAATGGTACTGTCTCCTTAGTTCACCCCTGAGCTTTAGTTCCTTAGAGGTAACACGGGACTAATAATTCCAGAAGCCTAACAGAATTACCCTAATGATTTAGTGAAATAATTCATATTCAGCTCCTAACCTAAGAAAAATCATTATTTTTTCAGTTCCAATTTCCAGTATTAAAAATCAAGAAAGTGAATCAAATGCCCACATCTCATCAAATATCATTGACTTGATCTGTCCTCGAGACTCAGCGCTACCATGTATTTTACCTGGGCTTCATTTCTGTCAGATTCCCAGTGCCTAATGTTGTGACATTTTGGTAGGTTTTGCCTTAAAATATAGTTATGTTTATTCTTTGAGAATTCCATACAGTGTGTTTTAATTTTGATCGTATTCACCACTTATTCCTCTCCCTAACTCCTTACCCTCTCCAACGTCAACTACCCTTTCTTTCGTTTTATAACCTACTAAGTTTGGTAAGTTTGATGTGATAACTTCTGTAAGAAGAGATAAAACATACAGTTAGTTCTATTTTCTTTTTCTTCCTCGTCCTCCTTCCTTCCTTCTTCTTCCCTTTCTTTAAAAAATGCTTGATTGTTGAGGTGAGAACATGATTTTTCTGGTTTACTGACTCTTAAAGTAGTATTAATTTGAAGCCATGATTCTTTATTTGTCTGAACAGCAAGGATCCTTGTGGTCACAGTGCGAGGTTTGTGTCTCTGACCAAAGTGTTGAGCACATCTGGTCAGTACCTGGGAGAGACAGGCTGTCTTCTCTCCTTCGCTGTCTCTATCATTTACTGACCCGGTCACCATTGGCTTCTTCAAACTTAATATGGGTTGAAATGGTATGTTGAATTAAAATGGAGCTATCCAGCTGTTCTGAACGCTTGTTTTGCCAGTACTTAATAAATGTCGGCTCTTACGCCACTAAGAGTCACTACAGAATCATCACCTGAAATAAAAACAGAGCCTCAGTGGGTAGACCTTCTTCTTGAACAAGTTTTAGCTTTTACTAACAACTGTTACAAATTGTTCCAGGTGGTGAGAAAACCAGTGAGCCTGGAGTACCCAATCCACTCTTGTTACTTGTGTTAGTGGGGCTCGTGTTACCAGGGAAGACGGTGTAATCATCCTTGCCCCTTGGCCTTATGCTCACACTGTCTCCCATTCCAGCCTAGGGTGCCCCTCCTCCTGCTGCACCTGCTGAACACTCATGTCAAGACTCAGGCCAGCCTCATACAAACCACGGCTAGTTACCAAGTACCACTTTCTGCTGGGTTCAGATCTAGGTGTCCAGAGAGGATCAGACCTGAAAACGGATTACTGTGACCTGTGTGACCTCACCTAGCCCATGATGGAGGCATGATGCCCTCATTCTGCTTTTGCCAGGCATGAGTATCCCTCTCCCCTTTGTGTAACATGCTTAGTATTGATAACAACATCTCACTGCTCTGACATTTCCTTTTGGTCTTCTAAACTGTGGATTCCTTCAGGGAATTACCTCACATTACCCCATTTGAATACCTGGCCACACTTGCACATAACTGATGCACAGCAAATGTTTCCAGAACACAAAATGAGTCAACATGGGTTTTTGGGTTGATAGCCATCCAGATATTATGTATCACATTGTTCATTTATTCTGAATGCCTCCCACATGTAGAGTAGTCCTGAACAGTGCTTGGGATATGGTTTACATTTCCGTGGAAAAGAAGAGCTCAACAAATAAGTAAAATGTATAGACTCAAAGTATTGTGGAAGAAAAATAAAGTTGGAAATAAGGCGTGTGTGGCTCAGGGTTGGGTATTTGCATTCAGGACGGCGAGGAGTATTTCCAGAAAAAGTGAAGTTTGAACCAAGGCCTGAAAGAGGTTAGGAGACTCCATGCAGGGTAGAGGAACCTTTGCAGATGCCCAGTAAAGAGTGTAAGGACCAATGTGAGACCAGTAAGGTGCTCGACTGAGGTGCAGAAGGCGATCAGATTGTACATTGCCTTATACATTGCCATAAAGACTTTGATGTTTGCCCATAGGTCAGAAACTACTGGGGGCTATTGAACCGAGGAAAGATGTGGTGTGATGAACAATTTAACAGGATCATGCTGGCTGTGTTCACCTTGAGGTGGAGGTGTAAGGACAATGAATGACAAATGTTGGAGGAGGGGGCCACTTGGTTTCTGGCCGCTTAGCCCCAAAATAATCACACAGAAACTGTATTAATTAAATCACTGCTTGGCCCATTAGCCCTAGCTTCTTATTGGTTAACTCTTATGTTAATTTAACCCATCTTTTATTAATCTGTATATCACCACGTGGCTGTGACTTACTGGCAAAGTTTTGGCATGTCTGACTCTGGCGGGGGCTCCATGGCTTCTCCCTGACTCCGCCCTTCTTTCTCCCAGCATTCAGCTTAGTTTTTCCTGCCTAGTTCTGTTCTGCCCTTGCCATAGGCTCAAAGCAGTTCTTTATTCATTAACCAATAAAAGCAGCACATAGACAGAAGGACTTCCCACACCAGAGACCAGATGAAGGGGCCAGCTAAGGTCATAGTAGTGGAAGTAATTCGAAGAGATTATATTAAAAAAACTTTTTAAGGTTTCACTTTCCAAAACTTTCAAGTATAAAAGAAAGAATAAGTGTTGCGAGCATTAAATCTTCATCACCCAGACATTGCCTTTGGATGTTTGTTTTAGCTTTAGTTTGTTTTGATGAGTTCCTTTATAGCCAGTAACATACATTGTTAGATTCTGTGTCCACATGAATCTTAGAAAACATGAACATGGTGCTACGTGAGCAGAATGCTGGCATCCTGGGTATCTAGTGCATTGCTCATCTCAGATCTGTTGTATCCCCTCCATGTTCTTTATATTTGCTTCTGTTTCTAGATGATCCCAAAAATATCTGTCAGAGATAATTCTCACAAGCTTGGTTGTTTGTTGCTAGGGGCAGTAAGGACTTCAGGATGTCCATTGAGTTTAATCATAACAAACTGATTGAAGGCATCATCAGGTACTAAGCTGTGAAAGAAACTTGGCTTTTCATTTTGATCATATTAAGTTTGAGAACTATTTGGGAGATGTATGTGGAGGGGTGCCAACTGCAGCTGGATGAGTGAGCAGATGATTTGGAGAAATTTGGCCTGCAAAAAGAAATCTGACAATCTTCAGTGATGCAGGTAGCATTTTACACCCCCAAGAAAGTGAGGAAGTAGAGACAAACTTGTGAGCTCGAGACAAACTGACCCCAAGACCTTGTCCAGTAGAGTCAAAAAACCAACCAAGGAGACTCGAAGAGGACCTGTGACCGGGAAAGAAGGTGTGAAGGACCAGCTGTGTCCACCAGTACTGATGGCTGTGTCACAACCCGGAAGTCTATGGTGTCTGTCCAGAGCAGTTCGGATGGGAAGGGATAGAGGAAGTACTGCCATAGGCTTAAGAGAAAAGGGGAGAGATTAGAACAGTGAACTCATCACAGGGGAGATTCTGAAAAAGAGGGTGATAATTAGAGGGGGGATGTGGGGTTAAGCATTCATTCATTCTTTGAGAAAGAGTCTAACCAGCCTTGCGCAGGGTAGGCCAGAGCTCCTGGATTCTACTTATCCACCCACAGCTGTCTCTCTAGTGTTGAAACTAACCATGCCTGGTTAAGCAATGTGTTTTAGCAAAGGGAAACGGATGGCATGTCTGTGTGCTGATGAGAATAATCTAGCAAAAGAGAAAAAAAAAAAAAACCCTGAAAACCTGAAGAGAGAAGTAAGAGATCTGAATGATTGGCTGGACAAGCAGGGCAGTGCATCCATGGTGACAGAAGAGAGGGGTGGCAGGAAGGTACGCAGTCACCTCAGCTTCTCCTGATTGCTTCTTTTGTCCCAGGGAGATGACAGAGAGGCTCATCAGTGGAGACTGAAAGAGACCAAGAATTTTGAGGATGAATTGGAAGATAGAATTCTCCTCTGTAGTTTCTTTGTATGGAGTGTATGTGTCCCTGTGGAGGTGGGTGCTGGAGAGGGCAGGACACAATGGAGATTGTCTTCTGGAGGATATTGGGAATGGTTAGTCATAGGTTACGGTTTTTCAGTCCAAAAAGACCAGGGATTGAAGTTTTTCTGCTCAGTCACTTTTAGCCCAGAGAAGCAAATGAGATACTAATTAAAAAATCGTAACAACAACAACAAAAGACTTGGGGTTGATAGGGACTTTTCCATTAGAATTTCTGCGGGGCTCTGTGTAGTAGGTCGAAAGAGGGGTTTGGACTGTGCACTTCTGGCTTGGATGCTGATCCAGCTTTGGAGCACACATTTTATAAGATCAGTTGAAAGCTGATGCCATCCAGTAGACCATCTTTGTCATTTCTATAGCCATTATGTGGAGGTTGGGTGGAAGGGGCTTCAGTCAACCTGTGCCTTTGAAAGATACTGAGGCCAAGGGAGTTGCCTCTGATTGCCTTTGAGAAAACACCATCGTGTTAACTAAAGCACCTGTTAGTCCACTGTTCAGAAGCTGCAGAGGTTGGGAATCACAGCTGAGTTGGAGGCTCTTCCGTTCCAGACTCCCTGGGACGCACGTCCCATATGCTGATGGTTCTCAAGCCTTTAAGATTTCTCATGAGCTTTGGCTGATGTGATGCCTTAGACATTTTTTTTTATTTTTATGTTTTTAAGTCTAAAAGACGCATCCTATAAACCGGTGACTTCCAAATCTGTATATAAAGAAGAAAGAAGACAAGACTAAAACAGCGAAGGCACGTTTTTGTATCTTTGCATATTTTTTTGCTTATACTCTACATATTGTATCCTTATTAGGTATTTTAGATATAAAAGCCCTACTTTGAAGATAAGATTTTCATTAAGAAGATCAAAAATAAAACGCAAATAGAGAAACCATAAGGGATTTTTTTAAATAAAATCCTATGAGATTAGTATTTTTGGTGCCAGGAAATTAATCCTTGCTTTCTGATCAGTAATGCAAATAAAAATTACTGTGAGATTATTAAATATTAATTGTCTACAGTTAATAGTAAGTCATCCATTGTCTTAGCTCAAACCATAGATTTATATGTAATAAAATTTTCATCTTGAATGAAAGTACCAGTTCTATTGTTATTTTTAACTTTTATGATAAAATGAGATAGTTATTTTTAGCTTTCTATGATAAAAAATTTTGTTGCGCGCCAGTGAATGGAATAGAATGATAAATTTCAAAGTTGCCGTACAACTGCAGCAATGAGAAATATTCTGCTCTGCTTTTAGCTAAATAATTCCCCGGGAGGTAAGATAGCCCAGCTGATAAAGACACCTGTCTTTGAACTCAGTTCAGTCTCAGGAAGCCACATGGTGGAAGGAGAGAACTCACTCCAGAAATAAGTTGTCTCCTGTCTTCCGCACATGCGCCGTGGAATCCAGGAGACCTGACCCTCATATTCCCAAAAAGATATGAGCTAGGGGGTTTGAAAGAAAATACAGACCGTATTCTCGCGGATTTTCAGTGGCCGTCCCCATTGGTCCTTCAGACCACCTTCATCCTTCATCCTTCCACACATTGCTGGTAAGGAATGGCTGCTCACAGTTTTCTGTGCACTCTGTTCCCTGTCCCATACCCATTATCTGCTTGCATTCGATGGTTGCTTTGTTTTGATGTGCCACCTGTCCTGGCACAAGTATGCCACCTTGAGCTCCCATGCAAGTTCTACCTCTCCCATTTCTACCCTGGAGTAACTTCTAAAGTGGGATTACCAGCCCGCGGGGCTCAGCAGGGTCTGAATCTCAACCCTCAGCGTCCTTGACGTCGTCTCTCATCCTTTGTGCTCAACTGACATAGGTGCCCCTGTGTGGTGAGCTTGCTCCTGTATAATGGCTTTTGTTTGAACTCACTCTCCTTCAAGAATCTCTTCCACATCATCGGCTGCCTAATTCTCCTCGGAGGCCCCTTCTGTGCGCCTTTCCAATCCAACACCACTTTTGTCGTCAGACATAAGACCATACCAATTTTTGGATAACCACCTTCCTAATTTTACTCAAGTTCTTACACTTACACATTCCAAATAGTGTATCTCTTCCCCATTTGGAAACACAGTATGTGTAGCTTTGGGTGCTTTTCCGATTTTTGTGATCCTTGCGCTGGAACCTAGGACTCTCCACATGCCAGGCAGAAACACTACTAATGAGCTAGAACCCAAGCCCACTTTTCACTTGCTGTTCTGAGACAGGGTCCACCAAGTTGCTGAGACTGGCGCTGAACTTAACCCTAGTCTGGTGGGCCTTGAACCTGCAATTCCCCTGCCTCTGCCTCCTGGATAACCACCAGGCCTGGCTTCAGATGTGTGTCTCATTCCAGATATGTCTGATAAAAGCATAGTAGGATTCTTTTCAGCCTGGAAATCTGTTTTCTGTTTTTTCTACCAGACCTTCACCCATATTGACATAATACCCTGTTCTTGTATCTGTCTCGTTTTGTGATTTCTGCTGCTATTTCTCTTCTCTCTTAGTTTTGAAATTGCAGAGTCAGTTTTTAAAGTCTGAAGTATTTCAGATGCATCCTATCTACTGAATTATGCTATTTTTATTATACTTTTCATTCTCTGTGTGTTTTTTATTCTTGAAAGCATCAGTATTAATAACCTGAAAAGCACAGGGACGCAATATTATATCAGATTTATACACACATTCTCTGTTTTGTTTGTCTCTCAATTTTTTTTTTTAGTATCTAGACTTTCCAGTTGAAATCACGTGGTTTTTGTCTGAAGCTCCTTGAGGTTTACTAGAGTTGAAATATCCCAGCTTTTGTTGTCTAAAATGAATTCTCCTTTTTATCCTTCAAAGATTTTTTTTTCCTCAGTACAGAATACAGGCTGTGTTAGTTATTAGCACAGAATACAGGCTGTGTTAGTTATTAGCAGACAAATGCACCATTCCACTGTTGCCTTGATGGTTTCTAGGGAGAAGTTGATGGCCAGTCTGTCAGTCCTTGGAGCATAAAGCCATTTTACCTTCTGTGGGTTGCATGGGTTTTCATTCAGTCTTTGTCTTTCTGTATTTCCAGTATGCTAGGTTTAGATATAAATATTTTATAAGTATATTCTTCCCAACAGTCTCTAAAATTTTGAAAATTTTATCAGTTTTTGAAAGATGTAAGCCATTACGTTTTGAAATATTGTCTCTTTCCTACCCCCTCTGCCTCTCCTGTAGTCACTGGTGAGTGTGTTTTAGATCAACTCTCTGTCCTCACGAATCTTAATTTCCTTTCCATACTGCTTGTTTCTGTGACTTTATGTTAGATGACCTCTGGCCTTTTTGTTTAGAATCACACATAGTCTTTTAAATGTTTCTATTTTTATCCTTTCTTTTGCTGGTTCTTAGCTTGACTACTATAGTTTTTTTTTATTTGCTCTTTTTAAGTCCTGCTTTTTAAAAATCATTTCCTAGTCTCTGAAAATGCCTTTTCTCTATCTTTTTTTCTTTATACAGAATAAGCATAGTTGTTTTATGATCTGTTATGTTGATCATATTTGATAGTTCCTATGTTTGTGGATCTTTTTTTTTTTAATTATGACTCATGGGCCTTTCTCCTTTAGTGTTTAAAGCTGTAGTACTCATTGATCTTAATATATGTTATATATAGCAAGTATATTGTATATATTTATATTTATATATTGGGGTATTGGGGCTGAAAAGGAAGATGGCATTGTCCCAGATTGGTGGAATGTTTTGTTCAGCTTTTCCTAACACTGCCAATCCAGGGCCATCTCAAACCAAGTCCACGGCAGCATGCTTCCAGACCAAGTAAAGTGAGCTTCAGTTGAGGCCCCCGCAGTGGGCCACATTACAGCATCTCATTCTTCTCTGCTCACATCCGCCATGGTTTTTTGCTCTATCTCTCCCTGTACATCAGAATCAGAGCTGTGTGCAGCAGTCTTGCCACAGACAGAATGTTATACTGGGTGGTTCCCTGTGCCAAATAAATTAATAAATTAAAGTAATAATTACTTTAAAACTCAGCCTTGCGTAAGTTCTCAGAGCATTGGTAGAACGCATCCATGTTCTTTGCCAGGATATGGAAATGGCCTAGAGTCAAATTCCTGACAGAACCATTGCCCCCCTCTGTACCTCATGCATGCAGATGGCCTTCACTATCGCTGTTCCCATTGGCATTCTGGCCTTCCTCCCCGATTCCTACCAGAATGGCCTATCAAGGTCTGTGTATAGACTTCTGGGATTTTTTGCAACCACAGTTCCAAACTTTTCTATATTCCTTCTGTAAACCAGTTCCAGAGGCCTAAGAGTCACACGGTCAAGTCTGTCATGGCAGGGGTCTAACTTCTTCATACCAATCCTCTCTATTAGTTGCCTTTCTCCTATGTGAGGCCAAATGCCTGACAAGAAGCAGATGAAGAGAATAAGGGTTCTTTCTGGCTTAGAGTTAAACAGGAGCATTCCATCATGGCAGGAAAGGGCCGGCAGAAGGGGGGAAGCAGGAACAGGAAGCCATCAAGTCACATTACATCTGTAGTCAGGAAGCAGAGGATAGGATGTGGAGTGAGCTATAGAAGGTCTATCATTTCCTCTGGTGAGGCTGTACGCCCAGTGGTTCCACGGCCTTCCGAAGCTGGCGACCAACTGTTCACACTTGGACGACAGTGCCCTCCCTTTCTTCTTACATTCTGCTTCTGCCCCAAGTGACTTTAGAGATTCTTCAATTCGGTGTTCATGTGTGATTCATACTCATCCTGTGGATGGAATCCTTTAGGGCTCCAACATGAGATGGGGCTGTCTCCTGTAATACCTTCCACACTGGGTGGGTTATTAGTCCAGATTTTTCTCCTTTTCTCCAGGGGCTGCTAAAGAAAAAAACATGACCCTCCACTTAGGTCTGGGTACCAGTTTCCCTTAGATTAATAATCTGATAACTTCTTACTGTCTAGTTCTTTTAGGGATAGTGTGTGTGTTTTCATGTGTTCCTGCATGTTTGTGTACGTGTGTGTGTATACATACATGTATGTACACATATGTGTGTAGGCTAGAGGATCATCTCAGTTGTCATCCGAAAGTTTGCCACCCACTTTCTTTGAGAAAGGGGCTATCAGCTTGTAGCTATCCAATTAGGCTACACTAATGGATGCTCTGCCTCCAAAACTCTGAGATTGCAAGCATACACCACCTCATTTGGCATGTTTTTATCTGGAATTTTGGTCTTCAAGCTTGGAAGGCAGACGTTTTATCAAACAAGCCATCCTCAGAGACCACTATTTCTTTTTCTTTTTCTTTTTCTTTTTTTTTTAGAATTTTAAAAAATGGACGTTAGCAAAAGTTGGTCTAAATATCTTAATTGGCTCTGTCAAAAAACAAAGCAGTTAAATTGAAATCTAGTGAGTATCATCTAGTGGAAGAAAAATAAAAACATACGGAATTTTTTATCTAAAGATAAAGACTTGGAAAGCCAGGGTTTTATGTTTTATACATCGTTTTCATATTGTGGTTAAGTTAAGCAAGGTCAGTTTGTCTTGGATGGACCAAGTTCAACAGCAGCAGTTTCATAAAACTGCATCCCCTCAGCTTTAGGTTCTCAGATTCCTTGGGAAGCAACCATCTTTGTTCAGCACTCATTGGGTGGTCACAGTAGAGAGTCCTTGATGGCAGTGGCCTCTAAGAGGCACAGAACACACAGATTTCTCTACATTGTTGTCTGGAATACAAGGAAGTAACTAACAGCGAGGTTGTTGCTTTACATGTACCAGAAAACAATGCTGGCAAAGCCTGCTCTACAAAACAACAGATGTAGTGTAATCGGGTTTGGCTAGCTCTGGGGATGCTGGTTGTGTGCATGCCAGAATTGATGTCTTTGGCAGCATTGCGCTGAGAATAAGATCTTTTGTAAATGATGGAAATCTTCAGTAAAATCTTGACTATAAAAGCATGCATCGGTGACAGAACAGGCGACATGCAGAGGCTGTCCAGACAGGAAGAAGGGCTGACGCATAAGCACAGCTACCAGAAAAGTGTCTGGGAAAGGAGCTAGTAAAGAAAGCCGTGGAAGAGAAAAATGTTCCGTGCTGATATTCCAGAACAGCCTGAACTGGAAGAGGGCAGAGCCCAACTGCAGCTGGACTAGCTTGTCGCCGCCCCTTGCTTCTTCACTTTCTAGACTTTAAGGGGACACAATTGAGGGTAGCCTCCCAGACTCTTTTATGAAGTTAGTCATGCACTTTTTGGAAAGATAGTTCCAACATATCAGCCCTTCATCTCACCAGAATTTTAAGCTTTGGAGAAGGATGGGACTCATGAAACAGGACCTGTGGAGAACGGAAGTGCCAGGACACTGTAGCTGGTTGCAAGGCTACCAGGTCAATTGGTTTGTGTGCTTTAATTTGCTTTCCCATCCTAATGGGTCATTGTCATCGTCCATGGTGTGGAATTGACTGTCGTTCAGGAAAATGAGTGCTTTCCCTGGTCTTATGAAAATTCTTTTCACGCTTATTTGATGGTCCCCTGCCATCATAATTACATAAACATTTATTGATGCTTATTGTGTACCCAGTTCATCACCACAGTTATGCTGCTCATACCTCACGTCGCACTGGGTGGCCAGGTAAACCTTCATTCAGAAAGGCTACACATTTTGTCTAAGCTCTGAAATGAGAGTCAGAGTCTGCGTGCAATCGATTTTATATCCTTACCTCTTTCTGTACATAACTGCGGACTGTATAACTTTAAAAGTAGATTGGAATGGCATGGGATTCCTAAGCTGACATTCTCTACAGAAACATGAGTGTTGGTCATTCTTCTAAATCATAGGTATAATGGATACAGCCAGTGAACTGCAGAGAGTCTAGACCTGTGTGTGTGTGTGTGTGTGTGTGTGTGTGTGTGTGGTATGTGTGTGAAAGAGAGAGAGAGACTGTGTGTGTGTCTGAGTCATAGATATAATGGATACAGCCAGTGAACTGCAGAGAGTCTAGACCTGTGTGTGTGCATGTGTGTGTGTGTGTGTGTGTCAGAGAGAGAGAGAGAGAGAGTGCCTGTGTGTGGCTCTGTTTGTATGTGTGTCTGAATCATAGGTATAATGGATACAGCCAGTGAGCTGCAGTGAGGCTGAACGTGTGTGTGTATGTGTGTGTGTATCTGTCTGTGTCCCTGTGTATGGATATGTGTCTCTGTGTGCAGTGTGTATAATGTGTGCAGATAGGTATATGCACATGTATTTGCACATGTACGTGGAAGCCAGAGATCAACTTTGGTGTCTTCCTCTATTTGTCCGCACCTTTCTTTTGTTTAAATGACTTGGTCCCTTACTGAACCTGGAACTAATAAATTCAGCTAGACTTGTGACCAATGAGCTTCAGGGATCCACCTGCTTCTCTTCCTCACCACCAGCACACTGGAGGTATATGCATAACACTGGGGTTATAGGCATACACTACAGTGCCTCGCCCTTCCCTGGTGCTAGGAACCTGAATTCATGCTTGTATGCTCCACAACCTGAGACTGGATCTTTTAAAGAAAACTATTTCTTAGGTTTTTTTGAGTCCCACGTCTTTGATGTTTGTTGTTTATATGTAGAAAATATCAGGCCCCCTTTGCTGTGCGTTTTTCAGGTCGTCTGTCTGCATAGTCAGATTTCCCAGTAGGGTCTGTGTGTACAGTGAGAGAGATGGGATGATACCCTTTGGTGAACAGTATATCCATGAGTGGGTGCATGGCATTTCACTATAGACCTCTCTCCTAGCCTTCCCACCCCTGACTCTATCCCAAGGACTCCATCAGAACAGGCAGCAGTGGATGGTGGTTTGAATGAGGAATAACCCCTGTAGGCTCATGTGGTTGAGCACTTGGTTCCCAGTTGGTGGCACTGTTTGAGGAGGCTCTGTGACCTTTAGGAGGTGGAGCCTAACTGATGGAAGTGGGTCAGTGGGGGCTGGCTCTGAGGGTTTATAGTCTTGCCCCACTTGGTGTTCTCATTCATTCATATTCTCTCCCCTCCCTGCCCACCCTTCTCTCTCTCCCTCTTTGCATCTTATATGTGGATATAATGTACTATCTCTGTTTCTTCCCCTACCACCATGCCTTTCCCTACCATTATGAACTCTGTCCCTCTGGAAGCATAAATGAAAACAACCCCTTTCTTCCTTAAGTTGCTTGTGATCATGCTATTATTAGACCAACAGAAAAGCTAACTAATAGAGTAGGGTACCAAGCCACCTGTGACTTTGACGGTACTATATGAATGAAAATCTGTTCACGCACTTGGAGTCATCCTTTCATTGAAATCGAGATAGTCTTTTTTTTTTTGATATGAAGAATTTGAGATTCATTTCCTTTTTTTTTTAACCTTAGATGTTGACAGACAAAAAGACTTACTAGAAATTCTCTGTGGTGGTAGGGTTGTTCGATTTTGGTTTTATGGAATAAAATAATGTTAAAAGCAGGAGATATAATTCAGTTTTTCTGTGAGGTGGTCAAAGGAAATAGAAAACATGTAAATACATATTATCAGTGGGTTTGTGACTATTCACTCTGCCAATTTTGATTTTTTTTTTTTTTGGTGGTAGAAAATACTAATAGCAAGAGCTAGCAGGATTCATTGCCTGTCCTAGACACAGCTGTCTGTTCTGTACTAAGAAAGCATTGGTTCTCCCACTCAATGTGGAAGAGACTATGCACGTGGTGTGCGCTCTTTGACCCGTGCCAGAACGAGCCTGGCTCTAAACGGAGAAGGGGGCTAGCAAAGAAGAGGAAGACAGAGGGCCAGGGTATGTTAATGCATTATGAAAATGCCACAATGAAACCCAGTTATTCTGGATTATTAATAAGCACTATTTTTAAACCAATGACAAACTAATTTTTAAAAATATAAGCTCACGACCCACTGTTCCGCCCTGCACCCCATCCAACACCCTTCAGTAGCAGTGGAGTTAAGAGCTTGCAGGATGCAAAACATACTCCGTGGAGTTCAGGCAAAGTTCAGGCCATTCTATGTGTTGTGGTGTTACTTCATTCCATGACCATTGTATGTTGAGCAGTAAGTACAGAAGACAGCGATGGAGGTGGCACTAGTCCATGTCACTGATGTCTTGATTTCTTCTCTGGTTACTGTCTTTTCCCTAAAAGTATGGACTGATAGTTCAGCACTCTGGCCATGCGGTCTGATAGGTCCGGACTACAGGTCTATGCTTCCTAGACTTCCAAGCCAAGTTTGCCTTAGGAAAACTGCTTCACTCTAAGTATAGCTTGGGCAGTACAAGGCAGGTCATTCAGGGAACAAGCTATTCACTGTGCCTGTAGCGTAGCAAGTCTGCCTGGATTTTAGCTATCACTGCAGCGTAGTTTCAGTAATTGGTACGCTGGCCTCAGGGTGTGAGGAAAGAGGAAAATGGTTTGAAATACACTGGAGGGATGTGGCTCCTGGGTCTGCCGGAGGGCTGAATCAGCTCTTAAAGGTGCACTGCCAGTCCACCAGGGATAAGTAGGCCTGATCCTCGGAAATCCCGAGCTACAGGCCTCTCTGGGCAACTGTGTTCTTTTTTCCAAGTGTTATTTAATTTTTAAAGATTCAAATTTCAGACACGTTGGGAAAGAAGCAAACCAATTTACCTCGGCTTTAGCCCTATTTAACACAGTTGCGCTTGGGCTAGGTCATCCAGAGGGAGAAACAGAAGTGGTTTTGTTGTAGAAAATATCTCTTACTGGGCAGCCCTCTCATGCAGTGCTGGGGCTGTCTGCATGAGGAAGGCTTTCCTGGCCTCTTCTCACACACTAAGGAATAGCTGCTCGGAGCTGTGGCTTCCTTGTTGCCATTTGACCAGGGATAGTTTATCTGCTATCGACTATGACTACGGAAAAAACAAACAAACAAACAAAAAAAGATCTAAAATCAACCTTCGCTAATCTGGAAGCAATTTGGAAAAATTAAGCTTCAGTGAAGGCTGAAGAAATCAATATAACAATTTAAAGAATTTTAACTGAGACCTTTCCATTCCAGCCTATTTTAAACTTCAATTTAAAGAAGTATAGCATGGCAATAAGATGATATCATCATCATTATTATTATTTGTTGCTAAAAGTTACTCACCCTAAATTTGGGCAAAAGTCTACTCTAAGGGACTTATTTTATGTTTAGTTATATTAAAGCATGCAGCACGAAGACAGCCAGCTTAGCTTTTTAAGAGTGTCCAGACTTTGTGCCGTACATTCACATGGTTGTGTAATCAGCCACATGCTCCATCTCCAGAACACGTCATCTTGTAAAATTCCAACTCCGCACCCCTGGGCACTGACTCTTGGTTTCCTATCCTTAGTTCCACCCCTCTGTCCTCTGCCTCCCTGTCCCCAGGGCCACCCTTCTGCCTTTTGTCTCTGTGGGGTTGGCTGTTCTAGGTAGCTCCTATAAGCAGAAGTGTGAAGTCTTTGCCCTTTCCGTGGCTGGCTCTCTCACGGAGCATCATACCTTCAAGGGGTCACCCACAGGGTGTGTGTCCAAATTTTCCTCATTTAAAACCTGGATAATTCTCCAGTGTATGTGTATGTTGCATTTTGCACCTACTATATTTTATCCTTTTTCCTCTCCTCCTAATGAGTATGTGGTTAAAAACTTGATTCTAAATGGACCAATTTACTTAATTTGTTCATGCTTTAGAAAGAGGCAAGATTATCTCCACTTGATGGAAGAGAAGACAGGAAAAGAAGGCAGGGGTACTGGTTGGTAGTTGAAGGGGTTTAGTAGAACAGCTCAGGTCTGGTCCTGGCTCCCAGCACTGTGTGTTTCTGCTTCTCATTACATAGTCACTGGCGAACAGTAAAAGAGATGCTCATGGTCAGAGGCAAACTGGAATGCAATTTTAAAAGGGTCCACACCTCCTGGTTTGTTGTAACACTTCCTCTACCTCACTTAATTTGTTAGCCATCTTTCTAGGTCACAACATATAGGAAGATGTACCTCATTCTGATTAATGACTGCATTTTGTGAAGATTTAATTTGCTAACCATTGCTTCTTTCCTAACGAACAGAAAGAAGGCTTCTAGGGACATTTTGCATGTACACATTTTGTGGTTTTTTGTTTTCAGTGTAATTTTTTAAATGGAGTTTCTAGTCAAAGGGTACGCATTTTATGTTTGATCTTGGAGTTAAACGCTGACACATGGACCGTGACTCCAGTGAAGGAAACCCTAACTGCTCATGAAGCAAGCATGGCTCCAGGGATCAGATCATTAGAACCTGGCCCTAGAGAGGTTTCAGCTGACCATGGCTGGCTTCAGGGGCCTAAATAACCAGCCAGATGTTTGACCTTCCACATTTGTCCAAATGATCAAGAACCTGAAAATTGTGCGGTCTTCCCTGGCCAAGCAAAGGAAGTCAGGGCAGTAGAAGTCGAAGAGGGAAGCCCTTTCTCATGAAGGCTGTGCTTCTATTTTTTATTTTGATATTGTTAACTTGGTTCAATAACTAATTTTAATAGATTATTTTATAAGTAATATTATTAGAGAAAAATTACTAAGATTTTAAACTAGCAGACATATATATACTTAAGTATAACTACATACTAATGCATAGACATATTGTCCATGTATATAATTCCAATATATGTTAGAAATATGTTCTGGCTTTTAATGCAAGCCTCTTGGTGGTAAGGTTTTAAAGAAATATTATATTAAAGTACAAAATTGTAGACTTTGGGAAGATAAAGTAGAAAAGGTAAGAATATTCTAGTGTAGTAAAAACATTTTTAGTATAAGATTCTATATTTCTTAATATAGCTCTGGAGTCTCAGTATGTATACTGTTTTATCCCCTTCACTGTTTGAAAGTGTACTCTTAGTAGTAGACACTAGATAAAACATCTTATATCCATTACTTTAACTTCTGTAATGCCCCACTTTGTTCTCATGGAAAGTGAGACTTAAAGAATTTGATAAACTTATCCCCAAGCAAGGAAAATGTATGACTATTAGGAATGAATACAAATGCCTTGCCTGCGTTCTCCCGCATCAAGACATCTTGCTACTTGATGGACAGGGTCACAGTATGCTAGTGGCCTTCTTTATACACAATATTTTAGCCATGCAACCATGCACCCAAGTGGCTTACCCTTGACAGACTCTGGGGAGGTCTGTGCAGCCAGTGGTTCTAACATACCACATTGTTAATTCACCAAAACCTTAATTGAGGGAAATGTATTTTACACAGTAGACCTTTTCCCACTGACATTTAAATTGTATCATTTTAACTACAGCTATTAGAGTGCCCTTAGGGGGAAAAAATCTCCTTACAATGTGTTCCTTGGTTTAATTTCATCGTCACAAAGATGGACGAGAGCAGATTCAGAGGAGTTTTTCAAGTTTGGATTGCTTGAATGCTGAGAGCTATAACAAAGGAATGGCAACCTCATGCTTCTAGATGAGGGTACTGTTAGCTGAGAGGTAAGTATGCTTTATGAACAAACAGGTTTCTGCACAGAGGCCCTACAACTGGGATTTAAATAAAAAAGGGGGGTATCAGATGAGGAAATAGCAAGATTGAGACTCTAAAACTTGTAAGAGAAAAGCCACAAGTTTTTGACAATTTTTAGCAGGGTGTCAAATAGTGTATAAGACAATTCTGCTAAATTTGGATATAGGGTGGGGGACACAAGAATGGTAGCTTAAATCTATTCTCGTTCATTATGTTATCGTTTGAAAGCTGGAAGGTCTGGTTTCATTGGAATAAACTCATTTATTATCTTAAAGTTCTAAAAGCCAGGAGGTCTGGGGTTTCATGGCATACATACAGTGAGGTTGTGTTGCTTCTGTAGGCCATAGGAGCAAATCTTTTCCTGTCTCTTTCCAGCTGCTAGAAGCTGCCTGCATTCCTTGCTTCGAGGACACTCTTCTACTTACAGGCCAACAAGGCATCTTTGCGTACCCACCCCCAAACTTTGGGGTCTACCTCTTGCCTCCTCTCTTGTCTCTGATTATCTTACCTTCCTGCCTTTTTAGGGACCCCTTTGATTATATTGGACCCACCCAGAATATCCAGGATACTCCCCCATCTCAAAGGTCTTCAGTCATTGTCAACCACGTAAGGGCCACCGGTTCTAAAGAATGAGCTATGGACATACTTGAGAGCCTGCATCCCTTTGGGAACCACAATGCCTAGTCCAGAAGTGATTTCACTAGGAACTCCTAGCTTTCCAAACTGCAGTGTCAAAGTACCTAAGCATGGAAAAAGCTGGATTCTCTCTCCACCTTTTCTCATGAATGCTGCTTGCCTTTCTAGGTTTTGAAGGCTTCTATTGTGGGAATGGTAGAATTAAATCTTTGGTTTGTCCACATCCACATGTACATGAGGGTCTTTTGTCCAGGAGCAGGTGCAGAAATGCATGAGTTTGGCACTTAAATCAAAATATCCAGGAATTCTACTGGGTTCTTGTGTGTGTGTGCACACATACACATACACACATACGCACACACACACACACAGGCATGGAGAATGGAGTACAACTTTAAGATGGTATGCCTCAGGTGTCATCTTCTGCCTTCCCTTTTAAAACACGGTTCCAAATTGGCCAAGGACTCACCAAGGAGGCTAGGGGGACGGGCCAGTGAATCCCAGGGAGATATCTAGGCGTGTCTGCCTAGCTCTAACATTTTAGGTGCATGCCACCATGTCCAGCTCCATGGTTTCTGTGAGTTCTGAAGAGTGAACACACATCATGCTGGCCCAAGGCAAGCACTTTACTAACTGAGGTGCCTGTCACCTTGCACTGAGTCTTATCATTATCTAATTGTATCCTCACAGAACTCTGAATTAGGTCCAGGCATGTCCATGCAATGTGAGGATGAAGAAACTGGATGCCAAAGGTACAATAAGAATCAAAGCCACAGGATATTGAAAGGACTAATAATCAAGATATGACCATACTGCTTTTTCCTGTCCTTTAATCAACATTATGTATTTTAAAAGTTAAAAAAATGTGATATGCAGAGGACACTTTTTATTTGTTCAATTACTTCTGAATTAACTGAATTCTCATCTGACTCATACATGTTCTTCATTTTTGGAGTGTTTCTGTTTTGTGTATTGGGATAGTACTCCCATTTTCTTCATAAATGGATATATTAGCCTCTTTGAGTTGATTACAAGCCCTTTAGATGAAAATGAAAGTTATAGTCAGATCAAGGGATTCTGCAAGGATTTCTGTGCTATAAAACTTTATAGAATAATTTATTTCTTTCAAAGTTCTCTTTCAGAACCTCATAAAAGTTTTTCCACAGTGATTTTATATATATATATGTATGTATATATACACACATGCATAAACATATATATGTATATATATGTGTGTGTGTGTTTAAAATTTGCTCAAAATATCCACAGGTTCATTGAATCCTAGTCTACTCCTCTGCCTCAACCCTCATCATTACCATCAACAGCCCCATGCTACTCGGCTCTGCATGTCAGCAAGCATGTGGAATGGGGAGACACATTGCTTTTCATAGTACTCAATGTCTGCCAGATACCTGTTATTTTTATTTTATTTCAGGGCTCTTAAAATCACACTCGATCTCATGCCCTTAGGCTTATGTTAATGTATTATGATTATTTCATTTTATCTACAGATAATATCCTGACTAGTTTCCCCTTAAGAAACAAAGTGCATGCTTTGTGCAAATACAGTCCTTTTATTTAGAAGAGTTACTTTAAGTCAGTGTTTATAAAGTTTCCTGAATCTTTTATTGTTAATATCTGATGCAAATCATTTAATGCTTGTTTGCTGTATTGAGTAGCTTATTCATCAAATGATATCTACTAGGTAGCAAGACAAGATGAATAATAGTTAAGATTCATTCATTCATTCGTTCGTTTAAAAAAAAGACTACAGTCTGTGCTGCCTCAGGCATGGTCTTGTTTCTGTGGATGTAGCAGTGGACCAATTGTTCAACTTTGCTGGATCTTATGTTCTTAGACCTCACACTGAGGCCTAAAGACAAGCGTGCGAATCCAGATGCCATTTTTCAGTCCTTTATGAGCCCAAGCAAGGCATTTCACATATCTGATCCACAGTGTTGTTTTCTTTTTTTCATCAAATGGAGGTAACCATATACCCTCAGAGATGAATAGCTCATAGATATAAGCCTTGCCCTACAGAATGTGGCATGGAGTAAGCTGTGCCTATTGTGGTTATTCTTATCGTTCCGTGACACAGTGCTACATCCTGAAAATACAATGGAGGAACCATGTCAATATTTTCATGTGGAAAGCTGAGACGTTATAATAAGCATATCCCCTTTCCTCTCTGTTTAGTTCCTATTTAACCTTTCCTGCCCATATGCCATTCTGTCTCCTCTGATCTGTCCTCCATTCTCCAACAGCCATTTCAAGGCTAGCTTCATGTGCTCGCTGGTCCCCACCCTCCCAGTGCCCTTTCCTGCAGACCTCGCCTATTTCTGCTTCAGTCTCTGAACCTGGCTGGTCTCCTTTCCTCCTTCAAGACAGTCCTGTATCCCTGCTTCATAGCCCAGCCCATGTCCTTGTATCACCATGGTTACACTGCTATTCTGTCCCACACAGATTTTTCCAGAAGTTCCTCTCTGAACCTCCTGGAGGGCTCCTAACTAGCACTGTTTATTTTAGCTACTACCCACTATTTACAATTTTCCTTACTTCGCTTTACACATTGAAATGTTTGTCTTTTCGCCAGCTAAACTGCTGCGCTGGGTAAATTACATGAGACTTTGCTGACTGATGAACAGTGGGCCCAAGGAATTGTATCCCCTTCCTGTGAGACCAAGGGAGTTGCCTAGTGCTGTCTGGGGGAGATGAGGATGCATGTGTAACTTGTAGCTGATTCTCAGGTTCAGTGAGAACCATTAATGAAAATGGCTGCTGCCTCTGCTGGAACTGAACGTGCTGTCTTGTAGAGATGGAAGCACCGTTCCTGCCAAGCCATTCCGCTATTGCTCTTACGGAGGCCTGCAGACCCTGAGCTCACACCACAGGCAGCATCGCAGGAGAGGACAAGCGGGTGATGATTTGCACGCGATGCTTTGGTACTTCCGTACACAGCTGCTGACTGGCAGATGCGGAGATACTCTGAAGAGTATGCTCAGTGTACAGAGACGGGCTGTTGTGCCACCTAAGATTTTGGCCAGCACTAAGCCGAGTGCTCAGACACTTTGGGAAACTTGAAAGTCCGCACATGTCTGCTAACGATATAAATGCCAGCATTGCCTTGCTTGCCTGCCTTTCATGACGTTGGATTGTTTCTTTTTTAAAACGTTTACTTTTTCAAGTTTGTTGACGACCTCATGCACGTGAATGATGAATTTTAGTCATTTCCTCCCCTCCCATTCCCCTCTCTCCTTCTATGCTCCACTGAAACCATTCTTCTTCCCTGGGAGCCCCTCTTCTGCTTTCCTGTTGCTTTCACGTGTGTGTGTGTGTGTGTGTGTGTGTGTGTGTGTGTGTGTGTGTGTGTGAGAGAGAGAGAGAGAGAGAGAGAGAGAGAGAGAGAGAGAGAGAGAGAGAGAGATCCAATGAGTTTAATTAGAATTCCAGGAGCACAGGTGGGAAGTTCTTTCCCAAAGCAGGAGGGAGTCTTCAGAGGCGACACTGCTGGTGAAAGTGGTGGCATTTCCTCTCCCAATAACCACTGACTTCCAGCAGTCCCTCGGCGAGACCTGTGGGTCCTCCTGAGCCTCCCCTCCATCCATGTTTGTTCATGTATTGACAGTCCTAATCTTGTTTGGGTAACAGCAACCACACTGAATTTATGAGTACAATGCCCATACCCTATCCAGAAGACATCTTTTTGCAGCACACCTCCTCACCCTCCAGCTCTTTGGATTATGTCTAGTATCAATTTTATTCGACAGATTTGAGTGAGTCCCAACATTATGATGTTAATCCCAATTTAATATAAGGCTGATAGTGCTCATTATGGTTTCACCTGTCACTTGATCTCACTGTATGTTCAGATATATTGCAACGAGAGGATTTAAATTGTTTAAATTGATACTACCTTCACCTTTTCTTTAACAGACAGCAGATAGGATCTAGTGTTGACATATGTATATGCACTCTATGTGTGTATATATGTACATATATAGTATATATGTGTATATATGTATGAAAGAGAAGAATTTGATGAACTTTGTGTGTATGGCAGACTTGATTGTATAAGTAGAGTTAAGTGAACTCCATATTTGTTTTCTAAAGTAAGGAAAGACTTTTAAAGTTGTGACCACGAGAGCTGACAACACTCACTATTGACATATGTTCAGGCATCTGACCAGTGGGCTTGGGTTCTACTTTGGAGCCACAGTGGAGAGATGGGAGGTGAGCTGTAAAAGGTGGGCCTGGCCTAGGTCCTCACTGAGGGCATGCCGGTCATGGGTGATCACAGGAGTATATGTAATGGTATCTTAAAGGGGAGAGACTAGATTAAGGGGGAGCAGTTTGTTGTCATGGATCTTTTTTTTTTTTAATTTGACTTCCTGGCCTATTTCCAGAATGTTCTGTTCAAGTGAATGTTAAAGGATGGCCTGGTGGGACAGCTTTGGAGGGAAAGTGGTGTTGCAAGAGACTCCTCATTCATGCCAATGGCTTGATTCCTTGCTGCAAGCGCTGTTTCAGGGCCCCACCTCTTTATTAGCACACACAATTTGAAGCTCACAGCATAGACTTCAAAGTTAGTACAGTTGTCTGTTTGCTTGAAATGCAAGTTGATTCCATGTGTTCTTCCCAGTTCTGAACTCTAGTTAGCTGAGCCTTGAGGCAGCTTTCTGACATTTCTCTGGCTTACTTTCATTTATTGCTAGCTAAGCTTCTCCTTTCTCAGCTGCTACCTCCCAAACACAGGTGAAGGTAGGGTACCTTCCTGTATAAAGCAAGTCTTCTATTTCCCAGTGAAAACCATTCTGGGCCAATCCTTTGGAGATAAGGTTGCATGGAGCCCAGGCTGGCTTCACAGCTGCTATGTAGTTGAGTATGATTTTGAATTTCTTATCCTCCTGCCTCTATGTCCTGAGGGCTGGGACCATAGGCTTATACCACCATGGCTGGTTTGTGCATTACTAAGCATTGAGCCCAGGGCCTTGTGCACGCCAGGCAAGCGCTCTGTCAACTGAGCTACATCCAGCTCTTATGTGTCCACATGGAAGATGAAATAACAACAATTGTATGTTAGTTACATTAATTGTGTGCTTCTATAGGAATGCTTGCTCGTTTTCTTTCATGAAGTAATTTGCTGGCACTCTGTATATGCAGTCTGTCTTTGACTCTGATGGAGAAACTTCAGAATTATCTAGAAGAAAAGCACCAGACTTCGTTATTTTACCCAATTTAAGTTGTGTTTGGTATCCATTTTTGAAGTTGTTCCTCTAAGTTTTATCTCATGCCCAGCGTTCCTTTGCCTCTTTCATGCTTTTCATTTCTCCTTCCCCTGTAGACCCACACTGGCAGTCTCCAAACTGTAACTCTTTTCCTTACTGAATTCCTTATTAAAGGGTTTCTTAAAAGGCTGTTTATAATCATGTCTGATGTGAACAGCTACACGGTCATGACCCCGGAATAGCCAAGCTCTTCGTTGCTGTTGTTGTTAAATGCCTTTGCTTTCTTAAAATAGCTGATTGTATCAGCTGACCATCCTAAGCATCACAAACTAGCATTGATTGAAGAGGTTGAGTGGCTTCATTGAAAGAATGCTTCTTTGTTCAAAATAAAGCACCCGAGAAAGAACATTGTAAATAAGAGACTATGTAAGGACTTGAGTGTGTGACAGCCTCTTCCCTTTGGAGAGGAGGAAATAAACCCCGGTTACTTGTACCATAGTAATTAACAAAGGGTTTTCTTTTTCTCTCCCTCTGCACACTGGAGAATGTTTCTTACCAGACATTCATGACTTTTGGAGATGTTACCTGGCATAATCAAGTGGTTTATTAAAAGAATGGGGAGCTTTAATAGACTAATGATGCCCTTTTTATACATGTAAAGCCTTTCTAGATAATATGCAGCATTCTGATAATCATAGGAATTACAGCTACAGGATTAATGAAAAACAGATCTTAATTTCTCAGCCACTACAGAAAGAAGAACGCATGACCCTCCCTGCTAGATTTTCATTAATCTTATGTTCTCCAATAGAGCAATATCCTTTAATCAATGTATCTTAATTCCCTTGTAAAGTGATATTAAGTGGCACACTCATATGACATTGAACAATTAATACAGAATTTGAACTTTTTGGCGGGAGAATCTATTAGGTTTCAGGAAGGGAGGTGTGTGGTGGACAAGAGTTTTCCTGGGACCAGACCATGATAATCTGCTTCCCTTGATATCCTTTGCTGCCTCAGGAACAGAGAAACATGTGCCTAAAGAGGCCACAGAGAGTTAAGTGAGCAGGTTATAATAGCAGCATCTAACATTGTAAAGCTCTGTAATTTCCAAGGCTTCTTTGTAAGCTTTATTAAATTCTAGCCCCAATGCCTCTCTGGTACAGAATGGGATAGAAGATGGATTTCCTTCTTACCCTCTGTATATTTCTTTCTACTCCCCTTCCCCTTTGTAACACAGGGAAGCTGAGGCTCTGAGAGACTAAGCAAATTGGCCGAGAAGTCACTTTGTAGAAATGAGCAAACAGGAACCTGGCTACGTGTTTGGGAAGAGGAGACGTACTAGTTGGTCTGCCCCAACTTTTCTTGCTTCCTGTTTGCACGAGCCTGTCTCTGATTTTCTTTCATTCTCATTCCCTCCCAGACATGGAAGACAATTACAAAAGTGGTTTAGAAGTAGGAGCCTAGGGTGCTTCCTATGAGTCATTGTTTTGTAGAGAAGGACAATACATGCTTGGCCTTTCTGCATTTTCCCCTTGGAGTTTTCACTCTTTCCTAACGTCAAAATGTAGTTGGAGACAGTTACGAACAAAGAAAATATCACTATATTTAAAAATAATCATTGCCAGAGTAAATCCTACAGTGAGCTTCTGGAGTTTATTATCCTGTTCTGAAATATTTCTGGCTGTCCCTCCCCTAAAAAGTATCTTTTCAGATTAAAAAGAAAATGAAGATGAAAAGAAATGTTGTTCTCAGTTGATAACTCTGGGAAGAGATAGCTTGTTGACATTTGTTTGATGCTGGTACACCATTGTTCGAGGCCTGTATAAAGGTTTCTATGTGCTTGAAGACTTGGTGCTAAGGACCCTCTGTGCCTTTCTGGAACACAGACTGCTGCTAGTAGTTGTCTCAGGTTTCATGTCTGCTGCCTACCTGATTGACAGGTTTAGGTAAATTAATTAAGCATCGCTGATAGAGCTATTGGATCCCCAGTACAGGAGGAAGCAGAGCTGGTGATACATAGATAGGAGCTTTCCAGGAGGTTAAGGCACTGGTGACACTTCTTGGGGTTTGGGGAATTGAACCTAGAGCCTCAGACATCATTGGCAAGCATTGCGCCACTGCACAGCAGCCCATCCCTAAACGTGGCCCTTTCCAACTGTGTCTGTAAACTTGATATGAACTTTCATTTTCTTGGAAATGAAAAAGTTATTTCATTTAAGGGACTTTTAAAAGAAGGAAACCAGCTAATCCATTACAGTGTCAAATTTGATTTGACATAGAGATAAGCCATTGCATCTTAAGCTCCACTTAGAACCTTCTTGCCATCAGGAAGCTGGCTTTGAGAAGGGACATGGCTTTTTCCCTCTTCTCCAGCAAACTGTCTGTATCTTCAGAGACATACTTCTAGCTTCCTGGTAAATTAATTTAACAAGAGTTTAATTGTTAATAATGTTTTAATATGTGATTTGGCTCAGGATGTTTGCATTTTTATAGATAAAAATTAACGTTTCAAAGTTTTTGTCACTACGAATAAGATTTTTCAGATACATAGAAAAATGTGGGACTAGAATAGGCCTTGTGCTCAGCTCCCCCGGGATAAAGCCTGGTTGGACCTGGCAGAGCCCAAGACTCACTTGCCTGGTTGTAGAGATGCAACAATGCTTACGTCCTTGAGCTTCCTTATCTAGCGTAACTTACACATAGAAGGCTGCACACTTGAGTATCTTCTCTGTCTTGTCTAGTTTATGTCGCTTTGACACAAGCTAGAGCAATTTGGGAAGAGGGACTCTCTCAATTGAGAAAATGCCTCAATGGCATCTTCTTGTAGGCAAGTCTGTACTGCATTTTCTTAATCAGTGATTGATGTGGGAAGTCCTGCCCATTGTGGGTGGCTTCTTCCCTAGACAGACAGTCCTGGCGTATGTAAGGAAGAAAGCTGAGAAAACTATGGGGAGCAAGCCAGTAAGCAGTACTCCTCCATGACCTCTGCATCAATACCTATCTCCAAGTTCCTGCCTTGAGTTACTGCCCTGACTTATCTGGATGATGGACTTATAAGGTGAAATAAACTCTTTCCTCGCCGAGTAGATTTTAGCCATGGTATTTTAACACAGCAATAGAAACTTTAATCAAGACACCCTCTTTGCCATCCCATTGTAAACAGCATAAACATTACAATTGACCCTGTGCCTGCCTAGCCTTGGTTACTCACCCAAATTCTCAATCTGAATTAAAATTAGGAAATTGTTACAACTCTCTTAGAGCAAAGGAAAGGGCCTTCCAGATTGCTGCAGTGTTGCTCTGGATCCTTTACATACCTCTCCAGAACTCGGGAAAACTTCGTTCTACCACCTGGCATCATGTTCTCTGGGACCCAGAGGCAGCTCGGTGACATCTTTCTCACATGCCATCTAGAGCTGTGGTTATCTCTATATTTATTTCATCTTGCCTGTTAACTGGAAGCTATTAAAACTCATCTCTCAAGGTTTTTTTTTTGGTATCTAGCAGAATGTCTGGTATCTTTGTAATGATCACATATTAATAATAGTTATGTCCACTTTCTGCATTTCTATAGCACTGGGTAGTTAACTACCTCCCATCTCTGCCAATATGCTACAAAATAACTTCAGTGTATCTGTTAGCATCACCTCCAAACAGACTCCCCAGGTTAATTTTTATTAACTTCCCGAGCAAACACAGAATGATAACTGAGGAGTTTGCTCTTCCTTTGTCAGTTTCCTCAGAGTCCCCACCGCCCAGCACTAGTCACACATCCACCTACATGCTATGATTCAACTAGGCAAATTAGCTGGGTGCATTGTCCTCCACGGAAAGGCATGGCATACCCACGTCAGCTGACAGAGCAGGTGGCTTCCTCTTACCACCCAGGATGGCAGGAGGAAACAGCAGCAGCCCTCTGGCATCTTCCACAGACACTTACAGTCTACTCTGGGAAATAATTATGAGCTAGCCTCAATGTAATTACGACTCTCGATGCAAAGACTGGTTTGTTTCCATGATGCTAAATCATGATTTTATGATTATATTTACTGATAGTCTTATGTGTTCTTCTGTCGGTTGTTTGTGGACCTCTCCTTTCTAAAGATTCCTGTTCATTTCCCAAGACAAGCCCTCCCCACAGTCTCACTCTCTCAGGTCTGTAGAGTAAGAAATTGACACTTCTCAAGTAGTCACCAATTCCTTGGCCTTAACTTCCTACATTTAACCAGATTTAGTTCACAGATTTATATTCACATGCAAGTTTGAGCTTGGAAATGTGGAAACAGAACATTTTACATGACTTCCAGAGAAGAAAACACAAATGAAGGAAAACTATCTGGTGCGGGAGAATTGTCCATATTCTGTCAATCATGATTTAAATAAATGCTGATTGGTTATTAGCCAGGATGTATAGGTGGTACAACCAGACAGGAAGTAGAGGCGAAGCAAGGAGAACAGGAGAATGCTGGGAAGCAGGAAGCTCTCTCAGCATTCCTGCACAGACCACTGAAGAAGCAGGATGTGACCTGCCCCGCTGAAAAAAGGTACCGAGCCATGTGGCTAACGTAGATAAGAATAATAAGAACTCTGAGCTAATGAGCCAATCAGTTTATAACCTAATATAGACCACTCTGTTTGATTTTCTCTGGGACTAAATGGCTGGGGGGACCGGGCGGGACAGAAACCCCAACAAGCCAGCCCTCATGTTACAACTATCTTTCTACACCACAAGATGACATGCAATTTAGAAGAAATGCCAAGTTGGAGAAGTTGCACAGGGTTCTGGATGTATCTGAGTGTGCTGTGTGTGTGTTTTAATGGTGATACTGGTGATAAAAAGGCGGTGGTTGCCAACTGTACAACACCAGCACTGAGCGTCATTTTCATTTACAAAATTCAAGGGAACTGATTTTCATTCTTTTTCAGATCAAGTGACAGAAAAGTTGAGTAATAGTAAACAGAATTATTTAAAGATATGTCTGTAAGTGCTTCTAAAACATACATGAGTTATGTGCCTTCCATTGGACTTAGAACTTCACTATCTTCCCGTATCTACCCTAGATTTCTAAGTGTGAAAGTCATTATTACCCCATTGCTAGAAGGAATAACTTTAATTCAGTGTTTGTAATTTTAGTGAATAAAAAGTACCCAGGTCAAGCCGTCTTATAAATGGCTCTGTGGACAGACATTTTATTAGGAACATGAAATAACTATGTAAAGCCTCCGTGCTAGTGTTCGGAACTCAGAGTACTAATCCACGCGTGTCGTTTGCTGCTGGGGAAGAGAAGAGAATAAGCATCTGCAGCAGTGTGGTTGGTGGAGACCAGTCACTTGAACCCATTCATCTTAGGAGCTGATGTCAAGGATGGGGAACCCGATCTACTGAAGTTCAGAGTTGTGCTTGTGTAGAGGGAGGGAGGTTAGGGTTTGACCTTGGTGACCACTGTTTGGGACGCAGACAGTACTTTATCTGCAGCTCTCTGTTTTGAATAGGTTTCCATTAATTTTCTTTCTACATAGACATATTTTAGGAAATTATTTTGACATGACAAAGGCTACAAATCATAATGAAACATGTGGCAGTTCTAAGTCATCCTATAAACTGCTTTTTTTTGTGAATATAAAGTTTTCCTCAAACTAATTTACAGGGACTGGATATCCTCATAGCCCTCTTTAGCGTTCTTTGCAGAAAGCCATGGCTATGACCTTCCATTCTATCGAAGGAAAAGGAAACTCAGAGTTCTTGAGCTCCTTCTCTCTTAGCCACTGCTCCTTGGGCTTTGCCTATGAGTGTCTAGGTGATGTTTGTAATACCATGATGTTTTGACTGATTGTGGTTCATCCTGAAAAGTAGGAAGAGAAATGTGTCCAACGGGTGTACTGAATGGCGAGAGTTCTCTGTGGGATGGTGGGGCTGTCCTCCCATATTTGAAAAGCCGCCTTCTCAGCAGCCATTCTGTGCCTTTTGTAGTGTCTACCCATGGCACAGGCCCTAGTTGTACATTGCCATTTTAGAAGGTTCCTATTTTATCACAGTTGCCTGTGACAGACCTGATTGTCAATTTAGCTTTCGTGAAGAAGCACGTCTGAAAACAAAGCGAGGCTGCAGCTGTTGACGTTATCCCCCCCCCCCCATAGTCATGGCCATCAGGACATGGATGCCATTGGAACTGAGAGCAAGGAGTCCTGTAATCAGAACTGCAGGCAAGATTAAGAAACAGAGAATAAACAAATGATCTAATCAGTAGGTTGTCTTTGTTTGTTTGTTTGTTTGTTTTGGTTTGGTTTTATGCTTTGGTCCATAGGCTATATCCAAATCTATCTATAGGTCTTACTATCAGAATTTTGTTGATTGAGAGTCTGCCGTCAGAAGTAAAACTATAAGGTTTTTAGTGCAAATATGACAAACTGCTACTATATAGAGATGTGAAACAAAATTGCAAAGAAAAAGCTGTTAGGTTTTAAAAGGAAAATACATGAATACACATAAACACACATATAAACTAAGAACAAAACAAATTTCACTTTGCATAGAAGTTTTGACATAAATAACATGCTTTACATAATTCTATATTTTCCTTAAGGGAATCAGAAAAATTAATTTGGTTGTTTTTTAAGTATGTAGTAATATTATAGTAGAATTGCAACTGGAAAAAAGAACGGGTGGTGGTGGCACACACCTTTAATCCCAGCACTCAGGAGGCAGAGGCAGGTGGATCTCTGTGAGGTCAACCTGGTCTACAAGAGCTAGTTCCAGGACAGGCACCAAAGCTACAGAGAAACCCTGTCTCAGAAAAAAAAAAAAAAAAAAAAAAAGAAAGAATTGCAACTGATAACATACATTCAAATACATCAGATTTCTAGAGATCTTATGTGACCTTGGAACATATACAAATTCATCTTCACAAATGCAGGTTTAATATACATGTCCCTTTGACTTCCAGGACCCTTTAAAAATCCCGAAATTATAGTAAATCAAATTGGGAGCTACCCTACATCTAAGCCACACCCCTTGGTGGCTGCCCATGTGAAAGGCCATGCATGGAAGAAGGAAGCTTTTGCACGTTGCTCACTTGCCCTCACTCTCAAGTTCATCTATCCTGCATCTGAGGCATTCTTTCACTAGTGTTAGAACCTGATTCCTTGCGATTTCTATGTAGTTTGAAGAATGGCTGAGACATTCAGCCTCTTTGACTAAACAACTATCAGAATCTTGGCTTTTTCATTAGACATTGTTGGACTAGCTGGACCACAGCCTCTCAAAAAAAGGTTCCCTTTTGATATAGATTCGTTCTATTAGTTCTGTTCCTCTAAAGAACCCAGGATAATATGGAATATATCCAAGAGAGAGCCTGAGGCATGAGCTGATTCCCCAGTGAAGCAAGTAGAACATCTGTAGACAGCCAGAATAGGAGACCTCAGCCTGCAAGAATGGGCACAAAGGGCACCGAGCCAGGAGCAGAGGCAGTGCGGTTTGCCTGCTTGCTTGTTTGTTTTAACCTATTTGTTAAGACTTAATTTACATAGCATGAAATCCATCTGTCTTGAGAGTACAATTCAGTGAATTTTGGCAAGCTGTCAATGTTATACCGGTCTTAGAACACTATTCAGTTCTGAAACAGTACCCAGAAAATATAAATTGGCCCCATTTGCTAACACTCCATATCAACTTTGACTGCTAGTTCCAGGAACCACCAACGTATCTTATTCTCTCCATAAATCTACCTTTCCTGAATATTGCATATAATTAGAATTATCCAATGTGTGGCTTTATGTGATGACTTCTTTCACCCATCATGATGCTTTTGAATTTCATGTGTCTGGTAACATCTGTCAGTATTTGTTCAAAAGACACTACCTCCTTTGCTTATCCAGTCTTCACTGGTTGGTAGTTAGTTTGTGTTAGCTATTACTTCTGTGGCTGAATAATAGAGCACACAGAAAACGCAGGCTTTAGCATCAGACCTTGAAGACAACACCTTGAGTTTGGCTCCCAGCTCCCGTATTGCTTCAGTTGTGCCGTGGTTGCTTGCTGTGCCTCATTTCCGCGTTGATCTAAGAGAAAAGAACAAACTTACAGAACTGTTCTGCATGGATAAGTGGAATTTCATATGAGAACACACTCAGTATTGGCTCTGTCTGTTCTTGCTTAATTTTTGGTGGTAAGAATGCATATTTAAAGCCCTGAAAAAGGACGACACCAACAGACATGCTAAAATGGAAGGAATCTCATGGGGCCTCAGCTCCAGTCCTGACGCCCTACCCACCCCCCCCCCCAAAAAAAACCCTGCAGGCAGCTAGGGAGGGCTGACTGTGGGAAAAATAGTCTTCCTCAGAGAAGACAATTTAGCTATTCAGTACCAAGTGGTCAGCTCTGAAATCATATACATATGTATAACATATACGTACAAATAGCATTGTACAGACCAAGCAGGTTGAATTTACATACTTAAGAATGTCTACAATTAAAGAAAAAGAAGCCATGAATTTGAGAGGGCAAGGAGGGTGTCTGGGAGGGGTTGGAGGGAAGGGAAGAAATGACACAATTATTATATTTCAATTTAAAAAATAAAAAGATTTTAAAATAAAAGAATGTTGCATGTTTAGCAACAAAACAATAATCCTGCAAACCTTCCTCAGAGTCAGGGTCGTGGGTGCGGGGCGGGGGGGGGGACAGGCATAGCGAGAGCAGGAGGGTCCTGTAGCAGCCCTCCCTGTAGGGGAGGTAGGGTTTAAACAAAAATGGAGCTCAGAGGAGCAGTAAGCCCAGAACTGATATTTCAAAGGCCATAGAGTAGGCTATCAGAGACCAAAATTAGGTGCATAAAGGTGGGATTTGCTTCCTGGAAGTCAGCAAGGCCAGAACTGACCCTTTAGCTGTCTCCCATTCCTTCCCCTAGGACTCTGTCTGGCTATACATAGGCCAGATTTTAGAGTTAGAAACCACTTCACAGAACACTGCAGGCTTTAATTATTTACCCCTTTAGCAAGAAGCCCTACTCTCTTGGGTGGGTTTTAGAAAAATCTACTCTGCCTATCTCCTTTGGCAGTCCTGCCCTGATTAACCCGAGCTGGCACATCAAAAAGCTTTTAGAGCAGCAGGAAACCGCGCTATGCTCACTCATTCAGTAGGAGAAAGAGTGTGTTTTTACTCTACTACCCACTATGTTCCAAATAGGCGAACAAGGAGCCGTGTGAGATTCCATTTGCTATAGGATTCTGCTTGTTTGAAGCACATAACATGTATGTTCTAGTGAAATAGTGAGTGCTTTGGTTATTCATTTGTTTTCATGTTGATATAGCATCGCTTAAAATGCTCATGAGTGTCTGATCTGCTAGAACGCTAGCTGTAATTCCTGACGGTACTTATACACCCATTTCCTGTATCATGGCTCCCTTCTTTGTACATCTTCAGATTAAAATATATATATATATATACACACACACACACACACACACATTATATATATATATATATATATATATATATATATATATATATATATATATATATACACATACATACATACATACATATGATCAGCCAGGAAGCTACACCCATGAAATCTCAGCAACCTAACTGCCTAAACAAGTCATGAACAGAGAACTCCGCCCATGGCTGAGGCCCCTAATTGGTATCCAGTTCCAAGTGGTCAGCCTAGAAATATGGACATGCAGGCAACACTGAACCAGCTCATTAGGTTGTATTTATGTGTGTGTGTAACCACAGTGGTTGAAGAAGAGGAAGCTGTGAGTTTGGGAGGGAGCTGCAGAAGGGGCAGATGTGGAAAGGGCACAAAGGAGGAGAGGGAAGGAGAAAACAAAGTGATTATATTTTGACTAATTTTTTAAAGCAACACTAAAAATGAAAGTGTTTTTAATATCGATTTAAACATGAGCATGGCTGCAAAAGATAAATTTATTGTCAAAACTTTGGCAACATGATAGATATTTTGTAATAATTCTCTTTTCGTTATTTATTGATACACTTTTTGTCCTTTGTATTCTAAAGGAAATGTATTACAATATAGGCATATGTGTATATATATTTATATATGGTTTGTAATACATATATATGTATATGTATGTATTCTGTAGCCTTACATTCTTGTCAGGTTTTAGATGGTACTAGGAAGGGCTCTGCTACCCTCAGCACCCATCTGCATTAATTCTTTCTTTACTACTGTATAATTTGAAGTGAGGACCTCTATGCTGTTAGTAACAGCCCATTTCTCCAGTGTTGGTAGCTGTTACCATCCTGCCTGTTGTCCTGCTCTGTGTTACTGACATAGTCTTCAGAAGACTTAGGCCCTGGAAACTCATAGCCCATTGGAACTTTCTCTGCAGTTCATATCCAATGCTCTTCTCTCTCCCTCACTACCCCTCCCTTACCTAGCTTACCTACAGAAGGGACGCACTATGGTGCCATCTCCACCTTAACGAGATTTTCTGAGGTTGAAAGACTGATTCATCAAGACAGCTCTTAGAGACATTGTAACAGGATGACCTTGAAATACAAATCACCTTTTGATAGAAGCTAGAAGCACAGATTTAAGATGTGAATAGATGGACTTAGAGAGTCATCGTCTGTCGAGAAAGGGGGGGGGCTGTAATATTCATACTCACATGAGGTATTCTTGTTATTTAGTAAATCTTTAAGAAATGTCTGTCTGGCCATTTGTACAATTATAGGTAAAATTTCTTTGACTTGCTCTCCCCAATTTAGTTGCATGATCATTTTTCTGAAAACGGAGCAGGAATTCATTAAATCATTAGAAAACAAGAATGAGCTGTTACCCATGGAAACCCTGGGCATCACCAACTCCTTATGTCCTTCTGGACACCCTCAGTAGCCCATGAATTCACAAGCTTTTCTTGCTTAGAACACCCCTGGCTGTAGACACTCACTGTCTCACTGAGTTTTATTCTGAGCAGTCCTGGGGCTGTTTGTAAAATGTGTGGATATCGTGTAGTCACAATTTCAAGGGGTTCTGTAGCATTGAATAATAAATGCCTTTAAGAGCTACAAACAGATCTGGATGCTTAAAGTTAAAAAGGCAAGAGAGTCTGTCCTACGCATGACCTACTGCTCAACCACATAAGAAGAATGAAGGCTTCCTCTGTCACCCATGTCTTCTCCACATGCAATGGGACACATCTGCCTGGGAAGCACATTCTGATAAGGTAGTGCTATATCGCCGTTGGCACTGAGATATAGTTAGTTATAAAGGTTAATTAGGAATTTCTTATTGGATGACACATGACAACCGCTAAAAACCGCATTACAAGTCACTCTTTCACACGTGCCTTGTGTCACATGTCTGTCCCCCTACTTCTGACGCTCGCCTCATTTTCTTCTCATTCCAGCCCATGGAAATAGCTGTTACTGTCTTCAGTTTCAGGCCAGGAGGTCCATTTGCAGTGCCACTGGTTCCGGACTGTGTGAGAATCATGGAAACTGTGTCCCATCTGTGTGTGTGAACACAGCTGCCAAAGAGCTAGTCCTGGGCAGGAGATTTAAGATACAAAATTCTCCCTCAGATAGGAAAGATCCAATTGGTAATTAGACACTTAAAGGGTATATTAGGGCTAAGCCAACATGTTTTAGGGACAAGAGCCTTGGTAGGTAGAGACCGGAAGGAAGTTCAGAAAGATTGTGAAAAGTTAGTTTGGATGGACGAGAAGACATGGTTGTTGTGGCTTAAAGAAAGAGGAAAAACAGACATCACCGTGCTCATTAAATAGAATGAAATTTGTATGGTCACTCCAAGGGACAGTCACAGGCTACTGACAATCCTAACTCTCTCCTTTCTGATTCTCACTTTGTGCTGTCTCCGTGTACTGCAGTGGGCGCTAATTCTGCAGAATTTGAGAGAAGCCTCTAGAGGCAGTGCTGGATTTGTGTCCTCGTTTTATCTTTTACCAATGGTGTGGCTGGCACCAAACACTCTGTTGCCAACAGAGGGTCCCAATAGAGAGTTAATAATGCTGTCTGTCAAAGTGTCTGCATCCTTCGTGGAAAGCGTAGGATTCAAGTTGTGGTTCTGTCAGCTGCACTAGTGCCCTTCTCTTCTCGGGCTTCAAAATGAGGTGGCTGTCCTCAATCCTGCTTCCTTATCGCTGGGAGTTCTTGCTTTACCTTAAAAAGTAAATAAATAAGAAATCAGCCAGGCGTTGGTGGCGCACAGCTTTAATCCCAGCACTCAGGAGGCAGAGGCAGGCGGATCTCTGTGAGTTCGAGGCCAGCCTGGTCTACAAGAGCTAGTGACAGGACAGGCTCCAAATGCTACAGAGAAGCCCCTGTCTCGAAAAACGAAAAAGGAAAAACAAGAAAGAAAGAAATTCAACTTCTTCTAGTTTAGCACTACATAAGTAAAGGCACAGTGGTAATTTTTGACTTAATCATTTTTAATGAAAACTCATCATTTAAGATTCTATAAAAATCTTATTAGTTATATGTTTCATTATCAAAACAGTATTGTCTGTAACAATGAATTTAATGTTTTGCTTCTTCATTCCTTGTTTTTACTAATACAATCTCAGAATTCATCCCTTGGTTATTGTTAAATATTTTATATTGTCCCATAAGAACAATAGCTTTAATTGTTTGCTGAAATTTAGGGAAATTATGAATATTTCTAAGTTTGTGCATCCTATTTTATTTTAAAACCATATTCTTTGAGTTCTTGATTTATATTTGGTGTTTTGCTGGGCTGAAATTGACCTGAGTTACTTTTTAAAAAAGTTTTAATAGTGTATTTTATTTAGCTATAGATTTACAAAAGTCTTAGATTTGTCAAGATATAATAACTATTGTAAATGAGGTTTTTATCTTGCACATGTGTCTATTTTACACACGGAGCAGCACACTTACCATTTAATGAAGGTTGCAGAGTTGCACAGTCTCACAGCCTTTGATTAGGAGAATATTTCTAAGGTTGCTGAGCCAATGAAAGGCACCTCGGCTGGCTGTGACTTTCTTCAACCATTTTCATCATTCATTGGTGTAAAGTAGAAATTAAAGATTATGTGGACATTGGTGCCCCTGATGGTGACTTGTTTTTATTTGCTTTATTTGTGTGTTGACATGTTTTGTTTCCTTGCCTGAATACAGAAGTATTCTTCCATTTCATTTTTACTCTAGGATTCAAATTTCATTCTGGATGTGGCTTTGAATTTGTCTTGATTAGAACATAATTTGATTCTTTATTTTTTAGTTTATTCTTTTCTAATGTCTCATTGATGATTATTTCTATGTCAGCTTTTTACTTATAGTTTCTTAGAAACCATTATTAGATTATTTTTTTCCTGACGCTTGGATCTATAGTCCTTTTTTCTCTGTTGATCTCTTGGGATTGTTCACCATCTATTTCAGTGATTGGATTTCTTCTATGCATAACTTGATTCAAAATAATTAATTTTTGTATTTAATGTTTCTATCTAGTATATTTTGATCATGTTCTTCCCCCTCTCCCGGCTCTCCCCAGGGCTTCCCCACCAACACAGCCTCTTGTTCTTTCTTTCTATCCCTTTTTTCACGTGGGTAGTAATTCCTGGCTCTGTCTTCAGAGTCTGCACAACCATTCTTTGGTTTTCTTCACCTATAATCTCCTTTTAGTCCAGCTGCTCTTAAAAATTGATTTATACCTTTGTCTTTCTGCTTTTGATTTTAGAAATCCTGTCTTCTTCAACACATTGAGAATGTGAAATATTTTCTGGAAAATGACTTCTGACTTTCGTAGGAAGTCACCTGGAAGAGAGTTGCTGTGACTGTCTAGCGTGCTGCTTGCTTGCTACACTCAGTCCCATTTGGTAGATTCCTGCCGGTATTTAGCTGTTGTTGTTGCTGAATTGCAAAAGATCTCTCCAGACCTGCTCAAGGAGAAGATGCACTTGGCCCTAGTCTCCGTCCCTTTGTTTCTTAGTAAAAAATTCTCTTTGAAGTCTCTGATGAAGTAGCAAGTTGACATCTGTAGGCCCTGACATGTTTTCAGTGGACTGAGAGATTTTCAGATAAATTCGCTGTCTCCGATGCCTTGTTCTCTGTTATATATATGTTATATATATGAGCTATGGGAAAGCTCCAATTCCTGGCATGCAACACTTTCAGAAATCATCTTGTCTCAGAATCTTGGTTGGATCTGAAACTACCAGGGTACAGAGTACTTCCCCTTCTTTCTAGCTGTTAAAGGAAGTAGCAGTCACTAACTGATGTAGTTGGAGGATTTTCCTGCTGCCCCAAAAAGCATCATCAAGCCTAGGTTTCTGGCCAAGATAGCCAACAGTGAGGTAACCCAGACCCAGAAAGATGAGCATGGTATGTACTCACTTATAAGTAGATACTGGCTGTAAAACAAAGGATATTGAGCCTATATATAGTTCATGATCCTAGAGAAGCTAAGTAACAAAGTGAACCCTAAGAAAAACACACATATATTTACCTGGAAAGGGGAAATAGACAAGATCACCTGAAAAAATTGGGAGCATGGGGATAGGGAGAGAAGGAAGGGTGGAAGGGGAAGAGGAGGGAAGAAGGGGATCGGGAAGGAGAACTTGAGGGAACAGGATAGTCGAGGTGAAGGAAGGACAGAGATGAGAGCAAGGAAAGATATTTTGATTGAGGGCACCATTATGGGTCTAGCAAGAAACCTGATACTAGAGAAATTCCCAGGAACCCACAAGGATGACCCCAGCTAGGACCCTAAACAGTAGTGGAGAAGGTGGCTGAACTGGCCTTGCCCTGTATTCAGATTGATGAATATCTTAAATATCACCATAGAACCATCATCCAACTAATGGAAACAGAGGCAGAGACCCTCAGTGGAGAACTGGGCCAAGCTCCCAAAGTCCATTTGAAGAGTGGGAGGAGTGAGAATATGAGCAAAGAGGTCAACACCATGATGGGGATACCCACTGAAACAGTTTACTTGAGCGAATGGGAGCTCACCAACTCCAGCCGGACAAGGAGGGGATCAGCATAGGATCAAACTAGTCCCTCAGAATGTGGTTGACAGTTGTATGGCTGGGGCAGAGAGTGGGGCCACTGGCAGTAGGACCAGAATTTATCCCTCCTGCTGGTAATGGCTTTTGGGGATCCTATTCTCTTTGGATGGATACCTTGCTCAACCTATATATAGTAGGGAGGGCCTTGGACCTTCCCCAAAGCAATGTGCCTTACCCTCACTAAGGAGTGGATGAGGGATGGGGTTGGTATGTAAAATGAAAAAAAAATAGTTCGTTTTAAAAAAAAGAAATTATTTTTAAAAGAGTGTGGAAGGGGGAGTACAAACAGAAAGATACTTTCCTGCTTCTCTAAAGAGCCATAATTTGTTTAATGTTATCTCTATTTCTCTATTATCTTTTTTAAAAAAAAGTGTGTGTGTGTGTGTGTGGCACTCATGCAAACACACATTTGTGTTTGGGTTGGGACAGGGCACAGACTAAGTCAGACTAGATCAAACTAGACCATCAAGATCCAGGAATCTCTGGTTTTCAGTTTTGTTGGGAGGTTTATTTGATTGCTTTTGCCTTCCCAGCCCTGGGATTACAAATACAGAACACCATGCCCAGATTTTTTCATGGGTTTTGGGTGTTAAGCACAGGTTCCCATAATTTTAGGCAAGTACTTTACTAACTGAGGTATCACCTTAAGCTCTCTAAAACCCTTTTAAAAACCTGATTTTATTCTTTTGCTGTTATAAGAACCCTTCCCTGCTCCTAGCAGGAGAATAGAAGTCAGGTCTTCCTACTTGTGTTTATATGTCGCATTTCCTTAGATATGTTTGGTGTGTTGAAAGTCTGGGGAACAATAAACAAGCTTGCAGCAATCATTTAAAACGGTAACTTATATGAAACTCCATAGATAAAGTATTTTTTTCATGTTGCAAAATGTTTGCAAATTTTGCTTCCTGCAGATATTTTTGTGGAAATAAGAAGTCTACCTTGTAAATATTCATTGCAACTTGTTATTCAAATAAGGTAGGCATCAATGTTCCTGTAATAGAGCCCGTGCCTTATGAAAACTGGGTCATGTTAGTGATAGAATAAAATGCAGACACATAAATGATGATAAGAATTCCAATGACTTCTATAAAATTTTTATTATACATAAGCTGCCTGATCATTGCCTACTAACAATGGTCAGAATTGAGACAGCTATTATGAATCATTCACTAAAGCAGTTGCAGATTTAGTTGTCTCCAGAGGCCAGAAAAGCAAGCAAATTCTTGAGGTACACTGGTTCAGTGTAATAGGGAAAGAAAGGGACTGAGATAAATGTTACTCTAAAGATGACCAAGTCCTTGAATTACCATTATGGAATAAACTTATTCTTCCCTGAGAGAGAGCTGAGGTCAAGGGGTATTAGCAGATTTGTCCCAAATGAAAAGATTCTGTGTTGCTCATCAAAGCTAACTAATCTGCAGGGTCCATTCAAGGTAAAATGGGGGCATTGTCAAACACTTATTTGGAATTTAGTATGGTGATAGCAAAGCATTAGGTCAGGCTGAACCCTGTGTAACTGAACATGGCCCATGGCAGTCTTGGTTTTAGGTTCTGATGTAGAATTTGTTCCCAAGATGGAAAGAAACACAGAGGCAGACATTCACTCGAAGCCACCAAGTAAACTGGTTGTGGCTGTGGATGAAGTCTGCTTTTGCTGTCTGCACTGTGAGCGTGCGCCATCCGTTCTTACAGGAGGATGTCCGCATGAGGCCTACAGTCCATGCTTCTCAGGTTTGTTGCAAGACTTTTTGACTTCCTCCTCTTCCTGTCGGTTTTTGTTGTTCCTTCCTGAATTCAGATTTTTATGAGTTACTTGTTGAAGACTTTCAACTCTGAAGTTGAAAGTTCTTCTCAAAATGAGTTCTGCCTTAGATTTCAGAACGTTGGAGAGTGGACCAGCCCAGAAATGTCTCTGTCTGTGGAAGTCTGGGGGATTCTTGTGTCTGTTGGTGGTCAAAGCCAGGCGTCAGTGGTTTCCTAGAATCTTAGCACTCTTCCTCCCCTAAATGTAATTCTTCCTTCTTTCAGATAATTTTATGTATCATTATAATCATCTCCTAAAATCTGTCACTTATTTTACTTAAAAATTTTTAGATTCTTTGCAGACAATTTGTCTTTCGATGGCACAAAGGTGTGTAGTTTCTTGTTGAGTGTTCATCTATAAGCTCTCACCCAAGGTCCCACCAACCTAGGAGCCTGATAAGTACAGCTGAGTGAATCCCAGCCAGTTTTTAAAAGCATTATATTCACATTCAGAGAGTGCAAGGAAGGCCAGAGAGACGGTTCGAGGAAAAGGTGCTTATGGCACAAACTCAGCTGACTGAGTTCTGTCGCTGGAGCCATACACACACATAGTGCACACATGACCACAGATACAAACACATGTACACATGCGTGTGCCCATGTGCTCATGTGCCTGCACCTGTACACACACACTTTTCAGAAGTTTTCATTGCATGCAAGAAGTAAAACTGGGTGTTGAGTACTAGGGTAGGATGCTTTTTGTAAAAAAAAAAAAAAAATTTAAATACCTTCATTTGGTGAACCTCATCCCTCCATGTGTGTTCAATCAGAGAAAACTGACAAGTTGGGAAAGAAGAAAGGCAGCTGGGCATGTTTGATAAGTTACAGAAAGAAAGGCTGTGAATAATGGCTAGTATTTATTCCCTAAAGCCATACACAGGGTTGTTCATGTTCGACCAGCGAGTGACTTTCACCAAATTCATTCCTTGGTTTAAAGGGACAGAAAACTTAATTAACTTTTTCCTCACATATTTCAGGTATACTGTGAAATATGTAAACTGATTGTCTTAATTTCTTTAATCTTCTACAGGTGGAGATTTTCCTTTTACCTGTATGTATTTAGCTACGGAGTCCGATTCTTGAAACAGGTAGGCACTGTCAAATGACTTCATATAATTCTTATGTGTCCATAGGCCTATATCTAATTTTTAATACGTAACAATATTTTAAATACTTTAACAACCTTCCTAAGAATTACTTGAACATTTCAACTTGATTTATAAAAACGGTCACATAAAATTCATCTAGACATGTGTCTGAAATGCTCTGGAAAACAGTTTGTTTCTCAGCGAGGATGCGGCTTCTTCAGTGTGTTCTGTCTGGTGACTACCTTTTTTGCAGTAGAACTTGTAGCGTCAGTTGATTCTGTGAAAGAGGCTAGTGCTTCAGCGTTGCTTGTCACATGACCTGAAAACTCTGGGGCTGCAGTGGGTGCTATCACTGTAACCCCTCCAGTAGAGATTGCTGTTTTAGAGTCTTGCACATTACATAGCAGGGTGGAACCAACTGCTGGTGGTAAGGTCAGCTTTTTTTCTTTTATGCCTATGTTGTCTTCGCTCCTGGCTTGCTAAGGGCTGCATGAACTAGGACCCATTGATGTATAGAAATCCTTTATCAGGCATAGTCTCCTTCTGCCTAATAGTCGCCATCCTTACTGGTGTTACTGATAAATCAGGGTGCTTAAGTTCAAGACTCGAAAAGATCTATCTTCTCATATTCTTGTTGCATAGCTTGGTATAAAATGGGAAGTGAATTTTAAATGTACCTCATACTGTTAACCTCCAAAGTAGTATCAGTGTTTTTTTTTATTATAAAAGATCTCTAAAATGGATATAAGCCCAAGTAGCATAAGTTACTAGTAACACTTATAAATATTGATGTGACATTTTCAAACCTGTTTTGTTTTTAAAGTCTGAATTATCAGATATTGTCTGCCGGTGGAATCACGCGTATAAAAAGTGGTCACTTCCCCCTGCTAAAGCCCCCGAGGAACTCTTCACTCGTTGCCATTTCCTCGGGTCACTGTGCTTGTTGCTTGGCTTCTTTTCACTTAAAAAGAATGTATGGTCCAGGGCCGTCGGAGTAAATGTAGATGGATGAACTTCACGCTCACAGCGGAGAAATCCGCCACTGGAGCAAACAGGCGTGGCAGAAAACGCTTCGCCTGAACCCTTATATTTGTGTTCTCAGACTTAGGGAGGAAAATGGAATGAGCATCGGCGTTGTATGCTTCCTTGGAGAAGATAGCTGTAGCTAGAACTGGAGGTGATATGAAAGATTCGCCCTTCATGGAATGTGAAGTTGCTAACAGTCCCACGGTTTGGGGGTTCAGGCTTGCTTCTGCTTGATGAGGTTTTGATGGTGTAAGGACAAGATGGTGGGAGCTGGGACCACTCTTATCCTGTCCCCTCCTTTTGTTGGATACTTTCCATTGTCCCTCACATGATATCTGTGGCCATCTGATACCAGAACAGGAAGCACATTGACATGGTTCTAGTTCATTCTGCCCCTACACAAACTGAATGGCATGAGAATACCTTTTGTCCAGACTGACCGGATTGAGAGTGGAAGGCCAGTGGACCATGCAGGGCCATAAAGAAGCTTGTCAATAGAATGTTTGCTTGGGATTTTTTTTCTGAAACTTCTCCATTTTATACTAGTTTCCTTTCAGGGCATAACAAATGCTTTAAAGACAGCAAAAGACCAAGACATGCTCCAGTCGAGTAAACTTGTATTGAAGTTCTTTCTTTAGTGCTTTCTGAACAGCATTCGTTCAGATGAACCGCTCGGTTTAGCTACTATCGTGGGAGACAGAGTTGTATATTGAATCCATGTTGTCAAAATACCTGTGCAGAACTTTGCAAATGTCTTGTCAACCTCCTGTTTCATGGTCACGAAAGTACAAATTCAGAGAAGGTCAGTAATGTTCTGAAAGTCACATTAAAGTTTACTAACGGTGAAACTCAAATTAAGTGTACACCACTGTGTCATACTCCTGGCTTCTCACTTTCCTGGGCTGTGCAGTTCCCACACAACTTCTTCCTTTGGTCAAGTCAACTAAATTGACTAAACCAAGTCCTTATTCCCATATAAATAACTTAAAAGCTTAAATATTTTAAATAGTTTTATGAACTTGGAAAAGACAGTATTATTTACTTGTCTCAAACCAAGAGGAAAAAATGTGGATGCAGCCTCAAAATTAAAATGAAAATTTCATAATATTGTAAATATTTTACCATAAAGTCAATACATTTTACTAAAATAGCCCAAGCTCACCTTTGTGTTCAAATTTTTCCAGATAACGTAGTAGGAAAATTCTCAGAATCACTGAGCAATGAACTAATTTTCATTCTAGTATCAAAAGCATGGACTATTCCCTGGCTTGTAGAAAAATGCTCAGCAATCTACACTGTCCTGTTTCCCTCCATCCTTCTTTGGATCAGACAGATCAGCTGTAGCTTATCTTCGAGGGGCACTGAGTGTCCTCTCTGTCCTAAAATTAGACAAGTCAAGACTGTGTAGCATTTGTCTTACAGACATCTAAGTAGACTGCTGTGTTAAGCTATTGCTATGATGAGAAATGCATAAGTAGTTTTTTTTAATTTTTTAATGAGCTCTACATTTTTCTCTGCTCCCCTCCCTGCTTCTTCCCTCCCCTTCAACCCTCCCCCAAGGTCTGTATGCTCCCAACTTACTCAGGAGATCTTGTCTTTTTCTACTTCCCATGTAGACTAGATCTATGTGTAGATTAGATCTTAGTGTCCTCATTGTTGTCTAAGTTCTCTGGGATTGTGTTTGTAATGCCTAAACAGTTTGGCATAAGCCCAAGTCTGGCTGTTTCTTGATCTTTAGGTGCTGTCCATGGGTAGATCCACCCACACGTGACTGGCAGAGACATATGCCTTTGTAAAAGGAGGTTCTATGTTACCTGGGCTGCTCCTAAAGTCCTGCAGCCAACTCACACAAATTGGCATGCTGTCTAGGGTCATGAAATAAACCAAACCATTGCCCAGCATTGGGTTTATTTGTAATCCCATTTGTAATCCCATCACTGAGGAAGCTGAGGCAGGAGGATGGAGCGCTAATAGCGTGTCTGGACTATTGGTTTTGTTTATTTGGTTGGTTTGGATTTGGCCACTTTTAGATGGAAATTTCTGTTTGGCTGAATATTAAAAATATTTTTAAATTCTGTTTTATTTTCTTAAGTATAACATCACAGGAATGTAACACATACACACACACACACACACTTTACTAAGATATAGATAAAAAGAAAAAGAATTTCCTAGAATCTATAAGTTAGGCTAATTTGTTTCTGGCTTGTAACCATTTAATGTCATTTTTGTATCATGATGCATTTTGTAAGCATACATGCATATAACTAAAAGAAAAACTGTTGAACAAATAACTATATCTAACTTCTGTATCAAAACCTGATAAAAGACAGAAAACACAAGAAGTATGTTAGGAGTTACTATAATACTTATAAACTACCCTTGACCTGGCCATATTAGTTTTCCTAAATTTTAGTAAGGAAAAGGTCACTTCTGAGACATTAAAATTATAGTTTATGAAGTGGTGCTGGCATAACTGGATATCAACATGTAGAAAAATGAAAGTAGACCCCTATCTATCACCATGTACAAAACTCAAGTCCAAATGGATCAAAGACCTCAACATAAAGCCAGACACGCTGAACCTTATAGAAGAGAAAGTGGGAAGTACGCTTGAACATATTGGCACAGGGAACCACTTCCTAAATAGAACCCCAGCAGCACAGACACTGAGAGAAACAATTAATAAATGGGACCTCCTGAAACTGAAAAGCTTCTGTAAAGCAAAGGACACGGTCAACAAGATAAAACGCCAGCCTACAGAATGGGAAAAGATCTTCACTAATCCCACATCAGACAGAGGTCTGATCTCCAAAATAT
>PVIU01003214.1:0-57537 GCA_004026605.1 Ondatra zibethicus | reverse complement strand
AAGGAATCTAAAATGGCTGAAAGACACTTAAGGAAATGTTCAACATCCTTAGTCATCAGAGAAATGCAAATCAAAACAACTCTGAGATTCCATCTTACACCTGTAAGAATGGCCAAGATCAAAAACACTGATGACAACTTATGCTGAAGAGGCTGTGGGGAAAAGGGAACACTTCTGCATTGCTGGTGGGAATGCAAGCTGGTGCAACCCCTTTGGATGTCAGTGTGGCAATTTCCCAGAAAATTAGGAAACAACCCTCCTCAAGACCCAGTAATACCACTTTTGGGTATATATCCAAAGGATGCTCAATCGTGCCACAAGGACATGTGCTCAACTATGTTCGTAGCAGCTTTGTTTATCATAGCTAGAACCTGGAAACAACCTAAATGCCCCTTGACCAAAGAGTGAATAAGGAAAATGTGGTACATTTACACAATGGAGTACTATACAGCAGAAAAAAAAATAGCGACATCTTGAATTTTGCAGGAAAATGGATGGAGCTAGAAAACATTATTTTGAGTGAGGTAACCCAGACACAGAAAGACAATTATCACATGTACTCACTCATAGGTGGTTTTTAAAGAAAGCCAGCCTACAAACCACAATCCCAGAGAACTTAGACAACAACGAGGACACTAAGAGAGACTTGCATAGATCTAATCTACATGGGAAGTAGAAAGTATAAAAAGACAAGATCTCCTGAGTAAATTGGGAGCATGGGGACCTTAGGGGATGAATGAAGCGGGGAGGGGAGAGACAGGGAGGGGAGGTGAGAAAAATGTAGAGCTCAATAAATATCAATAAAAAAATGATGAAAAAAAGGGAAAAAAGATCAAGTGACCTAAATTTCTCATTTGGGGAAAGAAAAGCCAGTTTCGGAAGAGTCAATTGATGCACCCGAGGCAGAACTAGAAGTGTTTTTAAGTTCTGAGTCCAAGAAAAGTTAGAAAGCAGCTTTCAAAAGCTAGCAATTCAAGTCACCACTGATTTTTAGTAGTTGACCTGGTTGATGAAGAATTCAAAGACATAGCAGTGTGGGACACTTAGGTGGGCAGAGCACGAGACTGAATTGCTGGCCTCTGCTGGGCCAACGAGGAAGACCGTGATCTACATCCAGGTGCAGTTGCACTTTGCTCTCTGAAACTTCTTTGGGGAGCTCTCGTTTTTCCTGGAAAATGGGATCTCTGAGATCCCTGATTTAAGTGTGTGTGAAGCTTTTGGAAGGTGCTTGTGGGCCTGCTCAGCTTTTTGACATTGCAACACTGCTTGTGATGTACAGAGTTCATGCTCCAGAGTCACGGAGTCAGGTGATGACAAACCATGATCTCCTTCAACTCCCACGTAACCCTCCCAGTGTTTTAGGTAACTCTGATTTTCTGTGAGGCCTCATTCATAGCTGTCCTTGATTGCATGGGCCATGGTCCAGACACACCTGCATGCACTAATTATTGCTGATTGGCAGTTGGGCTTTGCAGGGAATTATGAATTCTGAATCTTTTGTAACCTCTAAACAAGAGAATTGATGTGATGTACGGCTGGGCCTCCTACTCAGAGGCACCTCGCTGTAACCGTGCCTGGATCCTTACTGACAGGCTCACATCCTTTCTGGAACAAAATTTTGGATCAAATTTCGGTGCTGCTTCTACTGTGGTTTCCTTTTCCCTTGCACCCCACCACTCTTGCAAGTGCCTTTATCCAACCTGTGTCTTCTGCTTGTCCCAATCCACTTTCCTTTCTTTAGAAGCTGTGGCTCACATTCCCAAAAAGGAGAGCCTTCTAAGGAGTGAGGACCTCAGGGTAGTGTGGCACAGAGAGGGTGCTGTGGAGGGTCCTGTGGTCACGCTCCCCCCATGGTACCGTTGCCGTCTCCATGAAGGATTCTCCCTCTTATGAGCTTTCTGGCTTTAGGCAAGTCACCCAGTCTCTCTGGTGTTTAGTTGTTCTCTCTCTGAACCCAGCCATGTGGTCTAAAGTAGCACCTTCAGCATCTCATAATTCAGTGGAGAATCTGAAATTATGGTAAATTGATAAGGTCTGCTTAAAAAGCAGCATGGTGATACAGAATAATTATAAATATGCTCATAAATTTCAGCCAGGAAGTTCAGTTCCTATAAATTCAGGCTGAAGAAAGAACTTTAAATATCTTCAGGTATGAATATGTAAAGCTATTAATTACAATGAAAAATATTATCAATGTCTATATGTATATAATAAAAACCACAAACCACTTAAAATGTTCTTAATATTTAATATCTACAGAATTGTTTCACTACATTATTATCAAGTGAGTAGAGTAGCATGAAATCCTTTGAAAATGGATCTATAATAGCTGTACTTATGATCCTAGTAAAGTTGGGTGGAGCTGTGGGTGAAGTGACGTAGCCAAGTCTTAGTGCGTTTGTCTGGTGGCTACATTCGTAAATAAAGGAACAGGTAAGAATGAAGGAGCCAGTTCTTTTACAAAAGCAGAAATATGGATACTGTTTCTAAAAATATTTCATTCCATTATTATTCAAGAGCTCTAAGATATAGGAATTAGCATGAAACGACTATATTATAAAAGACTATGAAGTTGTTAGCGATTTTGATATGAGAAAATAGTAACTATAAAATGACTTCCCATTAAAATGGCAAAGAAATAAGGTTTAACATGGGGAGGAGGGGTGGCTCAGTCAGCACAGTATCTCCTTCCCAGTCATGGAGACTTGGGTTTGAATCCTTAGAACCCACATAGATGTCCAGACACAGAGTAAATCCCAGACTGGAGGCATGGAGACAGGAGGAACCCTGGAGCCTACTGTCCAGTTGGTTTAGTTGAACCAGTGAGCTCCACATTCAGTGAAAGATCGTGACTCAAGAAATAAAATGGAAGTTGGTAAAGGAAGACACTCAGTGGTAACTTCTAGGCTCTACATACATGTTCACATGTGATTGTGCACCTGTACATACACATACATGTATGTATACATACACACGTGTACACAGCTACACATACATGTGTACACCCATACAAAGTTGGGTTTAAAAGGTCTAGCGTCATCTCACATATCTACAGACTATATATAGAAATCCTCCTTAGGAAACAATTACGCAGTGTATTTTCTCTTGTATGGCATATATTTACTTTCTACGATATGACTAGCAAATCTTTATTATACTATTCGCAATTAGCAGCTGATTAAAACAACAGTATTTTGCACATTTGGGGGAACCTATTTCGGGTGAGGTTATCCATTTTCAGGTGAAACAGGGACATGAGGTGATGGTTCATAGTGTCTCAGTTACAGTAATACTTGCTCTTTGGTTTAGTGAAGTGTCCCCTAAAGAACTTGGAACAGCACCCTGCCACACACACAGTTGTCTTGCATTGCACTCAGGGCACATCTGGAGAGAATGACATTTCATGACAGCTTTTTCCAGGCAACCAAGCAGGAAAACTGAAGGATTTCATGAAGCAGGAATGGACATGGGGAGTCAAGGTCATGTATTACTTGTCCCCAAGTACAGATGACCACTCTGACCTTACAGTGTGATACATACTTTTCTGTAATTGTTGCAAGCACTCCTGACTCTAGTTAAGTCCCTTTCCAATTCATTCAGTGTCCTGTCAACTTGTAGAAACTCCAGGACTGAAGAGGAAAAAGAAAGAAGAAGCAGCGTACATTTCAGAGGTTACCAAAATAACACTCATTGAAATCTATTCACCATGAGCTCCCTGAAGGCATGGACGTCTTGTGTGTCTAGAACAGAGCGTGACTGTGAGAACTATTACTCCTCAAGTGTGTGTTGTGACAGAGTTGGCTTTGCAGACCTGCACTGGCTACTGACAGCGCCTGACGACTGGATTGCATCAGTATTCATGTCCCGTTTCCATGGGGACTAGGGAAGGAGTAGTGCGCAGGAGGGCTCGGGTAATTAGAGATGAAGTATCGATCTCTGAATCAGATCCCGCACCTGCACAGTCGCTCTGCATTAGTGAAGCCGCAGCAGGGACCTCCCTGCCACACAGGCTGCATTCCACACAAAGCATTCTTTGTCATTCAAGTGTGTTTTACTAAGATCTGAGAGCGAATGGCTTTCACACGCAATAATCAGCCTGAAACATTTTCAACAATGGTAACGAAACTGCCAGAACTGCCAGACCCCCTCACACACACACACCCTTAACATCAGCTTTCTGGGAGAAGTAAGGAGATAGAATGCCCCTGCTAAGTGACAGCTGTGTTCATTTTCATGGTCTTGTCTGGGTGTATGGGGAGTGAAGGGGTGCTTAGGACAGTGTTGATGTGGATCAGAGTATCTGACATTCCTGTCCAACCAGCCTATGTTGATGAAGGATCTGTGTTGAGAGACCTGTGTGTTCCCATGAGAGCCCCAGATAATCAGGTCCTCAGTCTACTGCTGTCCCCTGTAAGGTCGGACAAATGACTGTTCTTGCTTTGTTTTTTTAAACTCCCCTACTTCATTAACATGAAGAGGAATATGCACTCCCTATGGGGACTAACATTGCTATTGTTGAAGCTTCATTAAGAAAAAGCCCCGCAATAAACTTCACTAGGTTAACTATTCCAAGACTCTTCCAAGTCCAACATAAGATGATTCCTTTTGTTGAAGGAATTTAGGTATCCGTGAGTAAATGAGAAACAAAAGTTAGCAAAATTAATCAATAAAAGTAATTACACTGGAAAGTGGGGGCATTGGGGAATCTGCTAGAGTGAGTTCGGGAAATGGATTTTGTTGTTGCTTTTGGTACTGGAGATGAAGCTTAGAGCCCCTGACCTTCACTCCCAGCCTGGAAACATTCTTAATATTGTGGTGGCTTAGTGTATTCATAAGTATATGTAGATGGGCATCCAACTTAGCCCTTAGGTTCATATAGTTTGGTATCTAAGTTATACATCAGTAAAAACATAAAACTTAAACATTTTCTGATAATATCCTAGCTGCTACATAAAATAGACCTCGGAGGTTGCTAACTAGAAATGTAAGCACAGGCATTTGGCAGTCGGAAGTTATGATTTATCGCTGTCTTGTTTGTGGCTAAACATTACACCAACACACACCACGTTCCAGCCTCTCCAGGGCTCAGGGAACATTGGGGGAAGATTGCAGGAGCCAAAGGCTGTGGGAGACTTAGATGAGACAATATCTATGACTCAAGAGGATTTCTACACTCAGGAGTTCACAACAGCTGTATTTACCTATGTAAGACTTACAGAAGAACAAGCCAGCTAATATTCCCGCATGGATAGCAAGGTACATATGGGTGTACATATGAGGTTTCTGTCCTGCCTGGTCCCACAGCCGGTCAGTCCCAAAGAAACACACAGAGGTCTACATTACTTATAAACTGGTTGGCCTATTAGCTCAGGCTTCTTATTAACTAACTCTTACATCCTACATTAACCCATTATCCTTGTCTGTGTTAGCCATGTGGCTTGGTACCTTTTATCAGTGAAGCATTCTCATCTTGCTTCCTCTATGTCTGGGTGATGACTGCAGACTGAACCCTTCCTTTTTCCCAGAATTCTCCTATTCTTTTTGCCCCACCTATACTTCCTGCCTGGCTACTGACCAATCAGCATTTTATTAAACCAATACAAGTGACAAATCTTTGCAGAGTACAAGACCATTGTCCCACAGCAGATGTGGTTCTGGTAGGTTGACCAAGCTTGTCTGGATGACCCCACACCCATTCAGAAGGCAAGGTGCAAGGTGCGGGAGAGGAAAAGCATGCTAGAGCCTTTGAGGTTATTAAATCTAATGAAAGCTTAAGGTTTGTCTATAAAGATGACCTGACCGTTTATGGCCACAGGGGTGGGGGAAATTCCACATCAAGCAGCAGCATCAGTCAAATTAGCAGACACGGGAAGGAGCCAGATCTGCCTGTGGATTAGGTTCACAAGTACTTGGAAAGCTCCATACCTTGCAATACCTTCAATAGAAGCTTCAGACCCAAGTGGGGACCAGATCTGACCTCATACCCCAACGAACAAGCAGTCCTGAACATCAGCTTGGTTTAGAGAGATAGCTTTGTCAGTAAAATGCAGGCAAGAGGACCTGAGTTCGTTGCCCAGAACCCATGTGAAAAAGCCCAGTGTGATGTTGTATACTTATAATTCCCATGCTGGGGAGGCAGAGACAGATCCCTGAGACTCACTAGCTAACAGCCTAGCCACGTCAGCGAGTTCTAGGTAACATGAGAGACTCTGTCTCACAAAACAAATGGACAGCTCTTATGGAATGCAACAAGTTGACTCCTTGCCTACACAGAGACAGAAAGAGAGAAAATACTACAGAACTACTGATTATATGCCATAATTTAATATAACTCTTTTGATAAGAATGTGGAAATTAAAAACAGAATTTAAGTCTTGACGTTGATTCGTTATGGCCATTTCTTCAATAAGTTTGGCATGAAACCTGGGTTTGACAAAGTAGCATTTTGGGTAATACAGTGTAAATGTTGCACCTGATGGGTATTTTTCAGAATTATATTGGAAATACTATTCTTTTCCTCTTTTGTTTTCCTCTTGACATATATTTGAATTTTTAAAAACACATTCTTACTGTATCACTGAGAGCTGGACATAGCACATGCTACCAAGAAACAGAGCCAATCTGGACTATATAACAAAACCCCATGTCACAAAATAGCCATTGAAACCTTTGTTCTCATGTGTACATCATGGAAATTCTCAGCCAAGAAACCGATAGGAGTACAGAATGTACCTCTTCCTTTTGGCATTGTGAGAAAAGGCACTAATTTCTGGCTCACTTTATAAAAAGCTATTTTTGCCAGCGAGGTGAAAAATACCCTACTGTACTGAGTACCTGATTCAGAATGAATGAATTCATATTTGACTTTTCCAGTTCAAACATTTATCCACCGATGAGACAGACTGAATTAGTAAGAGCTCTTTCATGTTGTTTTGAAGGTATTTTGCTATTTCTGCTTTCATATATTTGGGGTGGGCTTGTTGTTTTTCACATTGTGTTCCCATAGCAATTTTTTCAGAGATGTGATATTCCATTAGTTTAGCTTATTTCATCCTTTAAGATGTCTGGCATGCTGGTCGTCAGCTAGTTCAAAGGAAGAGTGTAGATTCACAGGCGCTCAAGCGGATCAGAGGACTTGTGAGCTCGTGGATTTCTTTGTCTTTCTTTTGTTTCTGATTCTGATTGGAGGAAGACTCTACAAAGAGCAGCAGCAGTGGTGTGATGGTGGGTGGCCGATGATGGGCAGTGATCGGTGGGCAGGGAATGTCAGCCTGAGTACTGCTGTGTTCTGGTCTGGTGTTTACTTTGTGTTTCCCTTGGTCATTTCTTTACTATGACTGCTGAAACACCACAAATGTACAGATTTCCAACAACAAAACTTATTTTCCTCAGGTTCAGAAGTCAGCAGTATGAGTTCTGTCACTGTGAGGAAAAGCTAAGGAGCTGATGGGGCTGTGTCCTTTAGGAGGCGCCATGGTAATCCCGACTCCCAGTGGCCTGTTCCTTAGCTTGTGGGCCCTGCTGCCATCTTCACAGTGTGCCGCTGTGGTCTCAGCTGCCAGCATATCAGTTCCCTTTTTATAGTCAAACCTGTAAACCAAATAACTTCATTAGATAAAGGTCCTTACCTGAGTCACTTCTGCGAACTTCTTTTTACCAGGTAAGGTGACGTTCCCACATTCTATACATTAACCCTTGCATCTTTGCAAGCTGATGACACAGAGCATACAGTGAGATGAAAACCCCATTCTCAACTCTGCTGATGGTGCAGCAGTCATTCACTGAGCTATGAAGTGGGAAATGTCATTTAGAACATTACAACATCGTCATTTGGAAACTGACAAGACTTTCTAGATGGTAACATACAGTATCTGTAATAAATGATTGTGTTAGTCTGTTATCTTGAAACACCATGGAAAAACAGATTTTATGACAATTTTAATTTTGTTAAGAGCTGATATAAAATTTTCTATTAAAATGTCACACATTCCTTACATGTTGGCTAATACAGCATGTGATGTGCATATAGTTATATTTGATAACTGGTACCACACAATAAAGGCTGCAGTGGTGCTGCAGGTAGACCCCTAGGATTCAAGTGGAAAAGGGATGCATATTCAGGAAGTTCAGCAAAGTGGGAGCTGAGGACTAAGCTGAAGTCAGAAAGATAAAGGAGACATTGGCCATGAAGTTGAACAAGCAACTGGGAGAGAAAATGGTGCTGGGGAAGACTCAAAAGATAAAGCTAAGACTTTGAAAGGATTGTAGCTATGGTCAAGGGAAGAGAGGAAGAACAGGAGGGTGCTAGGTAGCACCCATGTCCACGATGGACAGGTCATGACGTCAGCTTCCATTTAGAAGAAAAATAAACAAATTTCGAACCAGAGCTGGGAAAGGGCCACTGGTTTCAGTGTGAGGAAGGAATTGATGCTTGGGAACCCGTGTTAGCCCTGCAGCCACTGTAATGTCTGTGGCTTTCGGCTCAGCTCCAGGAGTAGCTGCTTCCTCCACATCAGTTTATCTTGTTGGTACACTCAAGGATGGTCAGCAGAAGGCCAGTTTTAAACACTTGGGCATAGAAGAGACTGAACATTAAAAGGGAGAAAAGAGGACTCTTCGCATTGTACTAAGTTATTTCTGAAAGGAAAGAGAAGTGTAGTAGGAGGCTGCTTGTTTGTTACCAGCTTCCCAAACCACAAAATAATCACACAGAAACTATATTATTTGCAATAATGTTTGGCCAATAGCTTAAGCATATTCCTAGCTAGCTCTTATATCCTAAACTAACCCATCTCCATTAATCTGTGCATCACCATGAGGTCGTGGCCTACCGACAAAGTTCCAATGCATCTGTCTCCATCAGTGGGCTATATGGCTTCTCCTGACTCCACTTTCATTCTCCCAGCATTCAGTTTAGTTTTTTCCACCTAGCTCTATTCTACCCTATCACAGGCCCAAAACAGTTTCTTTATTAGTTAACCAATAAAACCAACACATATTCAGAAGGACTTCCAATACCATTTCCCCTTTTATGTTTAAATGAAAAGGTTTTAACTTTAACATAGTAAAATTACATATAACAAGATAGGTATCAAGCAAGAATTATAGTTACAATGTTTATATCTACTTTATCTTTTATCATAACTGAGGAAAACTATAATTATAACTATTCTTCAACTCCATCAAAGACTCCAGAAGAATATATTACCTAATAGGAAGTGCATTGTAAGTAACTTCCAAAACTCTAGAATTGACAGAAACATCTTGCTGCCTAGACAGCCACCCACAGTTCTTCTGTATCATTGGGGCACCCATCTTCAGCCTGCAGGCCCGTTGTATCCGGCAGACTTTTCATGAAACAGGAAATTTCAAAGACAGTTTTGTCTATATTGGCAGTTTGTCAGTCACTTTCTTCTATGTCCTGCAGAATTGTCTGGCAGACTCTTTCATAAAGCAGGAACCCTGAAGGACTGTCTCACCTTCTTTAGGCAAGTTCAGCAGTCATTTCTCTGTGGGTCCTGCATGTCCAGTTCATACAACATAACATCAGACAGTCCAGGAAAGAGCAGTTTCTTGCCCAAATGGCTAACAAACTCCATAAGGAGCATCTTTGATGCCCATCATCTTCTTGAAGTTATTGTTGTGGCCTGGAGCAGACGTGTCTCATTGTCATGAAAAGTCCTAAGTTCTTAAAACATTTAAATGTCATATTCTGTAGTCTTTGAAAGATCTGAAGATTATGTATCCATCTGAAATACTAGAAAACCTAGCTAACATGACTACAAGCTTGACTATTATAGATAACTATTAACTTGTACTTCTTAATTATACATTACATTTTTAAATGAACTGCACAATCATAATACCTTAATCAAGAGCAAAAATACATATAACAAAATTGACCTAAAATTTGTATCAATAAACCAAGATCTATACCAATGCAAAGTATCTGTCTCTATAGCATATCCACCTTTAATATAAACAAATATTTATAAACAGTATTTGGGAATTTGGGCATAGTTCTCTCTTCAAACTGCTAACTGCTTTTTGTTGGGTGAAGTAATTTTGGGGGGTATTCATGGCAACCTTTTGGGAGAGATCTTGGTCCATTAAACCACATTAGTCTGGAAGAAATCCATAGGTTTTCATCTTCTGTGGAAACAAAAGAAGAACCTCTTTTCCAAAGCAACATATCCTTAGGCTCATTCTGAAGTCATGATACTTTTAAAATATATATGCTGGTTTAGCTTAGCAACCCTTACAATGAAATGTCTCTCTGTACATAGCTTATTCACAGATAAAAAATTTTTAAAAACCACAATATTATATGTAATCCAGACTTTCTGTGTATATTCCATCTTTACGTGGCTTATTTTTCTTACTCTATTACTTTTTCTACAAGTTTAATATTTATTTTATTATCTTTACTCCTTTAATCTATGACTGTCTGTACTCTTATATTACAGTTAACTGTCTCTTTACTCTTTTTCATTTCTCTCCGAAGCCTACATACATTTTTTAAACATACTGTGTCTCATTTAGAGGTCTTTTATGTCTGAATCTGTCCTATTGTGTATCTGAAATCCTTTTCTGTCAAGGAACGCTTCTTAAAATGTTAAGCATACTAAAACTAAGGCTACTTTGCCTTTTGACTCCTACCAGTCTAACATGGCAGGCAGAGGTCTGTTTAGCGCGAGCCATGCTCACAGCCCCATTTTCAGGCACATAGCAGGGTCTATGTTGCCGTTAAACAAGTTGTAGCACTCTGTTCATAAACCCCATTTAAATGCTCTGTAGCCAGACCTCCCAGAAGAGTCAGAGCCATTTGTGCTGGCAAACCAGGAAATGGAACCCATCTTGAAAAAAAATATTGTGGCTACCAAAAGCCATGCTTAACTCTGTTCTTTTGTGTCTAGAATTCCTTTCTAAGCTTTCTCAGGTTTTTACATGGATATAGTCAACCACTTTGAGGTGCCAATTTGTTGTAGGAGACCACTTGTTTGCTCCCAGCTGCCCAGAACTGAAATAATCACACATAAACTGTATTAATTAAATCACTTCTTGGCCCATTAGCTTAAGTGTATTGCTAGCTTCTTACATCTTAATTTAAACCGTCTCTATTAATCTGTGTATCGCCACGTGGCAGTGGCTTACCGGCAAGGTTCCATCCCACATTTGTCTCTGGTGGGGCTACATGGCTTCTCCTTACTCTGCCTTCTTTCTCCCAGCATTCAGTTTAGTTTTTCCCGAGCTCTACTCTTTTGCCCTAACACAGGCCAAGGCAGTTTTTTTATTCATTAATCAATAAAAGCACCACATATACAGAAGGACTTCCCACACCAAAGAAGAAAAAGTAGAAGTTTACAAAGACTTTTCAGCCTACGCATACAGTTTAGTGGGAAAGCCCTTGCCTGGCCCGTGCAGGGCTATGAGTTTATTCCCCAGTACTGCAAAGTCTAAGTGAACGGACAAATCAATAATAATGCACAGAAAGAGCTCTTCCTCCTTTTTCCTTTCCTTTGCTTTCTTCCCTCACTTCCTTCTTCCCCTCTTGCCTTCTTTCCCACCTTCCTTTCTTTCCTTCTTCTTTTTCCAAAGAATGACTGTTTATTGCTTAGTTTAAAGAAACATGTTGTTATTTCACTTACAATCTTTTCCCAGTGAGGTAAGGAGCCAATTTTTTTCATCCAAGGGTCACCCACATTTCATTTGAAGGTTTTAGATAATAGTGGGGGTGCTACTCCCTGTTTTCAGTGCTGGAGATAGAACCCTGGGCCTCATCCATGTGAGCTGTACCTCCAACCCCTTAGCTTGCTGTTTCAAAGAGCTTATGCTCAGGAAATGCAGAGAACTTTTCAGTCGGCTCCAGCTCGGTGGTGTTTGGAGGAGAGCAGGCAGCTGATTCAGGAAAGGAGGAAGACAGGTACTGGAGCATGGCCAGCGCTGGCTTCCTCATGCCCGATGAGACCTATCATGTGATAGTTCAGAGATCTCCTCCTCGGGCAGGGGCTTGTGTTGTTCTACCAGTTAGAAAGAGAAAACTCTGTCAGAGAGGTTCAATAACTTCAAGTGGCAGGGCTGGCATTCAGCCGCAGGCTGCATGGTTCCTCACCCACCTTCACCGCTGTCAAACAGCCTCTGCGAAGAAGAAGACTGCAGCTTAGCGTTGCGTCAAATCCTGTGATGCCAACCTACTCTATGATATTATACTTTGCCTCCAGTTGTAGTGGGAGGATACCATTTTTAGCTTTAAACATGCTTAGTAGCTACTAAAATTGTGTGTGCATAGGGCTTCCAGAAATTCTTTCATACTTTTCAACCACGGAAAGCTTTGCTTACTGCACTAGAATGTGAACCCTATTACTTAACACTGTGCAACTCCCTCCCCACCCCTACCCCACCTTAGCAAGTGTGTGACCTATTTGACCTGTGCTAACCTGGCTGCTCCATGTCTTCCATGCTGGGAGGACCACCAGGACTGTGGACTGTGTTAGGGGCTCCTCTTCCTTTCCTTTCCCAGTCCTCTTGTCTTTGAGCCTCTGTCCTCCTCTCTCATCACGCTGTGCTGCACAGAGGACGCCACAGAGACCCCTGTGAGCTTGCTTCCCTGTGCACCCCTAACAATACTGTCAGTGCTGCAGGCACAGCTCCTGAAGGCATGTCTCTAATGCATACCAGGTCTGCTCTTTATCCGAACGGCAGATGGGCCAGACTCGTGGAATACATACTATGAATTGAGCAAATTTCAAAGATAGAGAAGAGAAAAAAGAAGTAGGAAACGGAACATTTTGGAACTCGTTTTTAAAATGAAGCTGATGCCCCACATACTGCCTTGCTTCTGGGTTGGAGCTGACACTGGGGGAGAAGGTGGTAGAAGTGAGCAGACCCTTTGAGGGAAGCTGTATATTCTGACTTCCCGGTTTCTTTTCAGTATTTCAAGAGACACAAACGCCAGAGGGCATCCTGTTGCCCTGGTGGAGGTCCAGAGTGTAAGGTGCCTTCTGCTCCATCTCTGCATCTTTCTCTATTCCCAGGTTATTGGCAGGCAGAGCTTCTTTCCCCAGCCCTCCTGCCCCCACACCGCAGGTGGCTTATCACCTTTCTATTATTATTTTTTTTTTGTCATGACCAACAAAGATTGGTTCTTCAAACTCGTTTTGGGCTACTGAAGCCTCTACAGTCCCCAGGCTAATTCAGAATTGACCCTGAATTAGGTTAAAGAACTCCCCCACTTCCTGCTGCTGTACCCCCAGCAATCCTGTCTGGTTGCTCTGACTGCATCATTGGAATTTGCTCATGGAATGAGTTTCCCAGGAGTCTCCTGGGTCAGTGCTGATGGCACTTACATCATACACAAGTGTAGGCCTTGAGTGTTGCTGTGAAAAATCCCTCACAGTGGTTCTATAGTTTTAAATATGACTTCAGGTCTTCAGGTTTTTCTTGCTTCCAGATAGACTCTGTGTGTGTGTGTGTGTGTGTGTGTGTGTGTGTGTGAGAGAGAGAGAGAGAGAGAGAGAGAGAGAGAGAGAGAGAGAGAGAGAGAGAGAAAGAGAGAGAGAAAGCCCCAGTGGTTATTCATTGTCTCATATATTGTTTAGATTTATATTGCACTTTTTAATACAAAAGTAAATTTTTTCTTTTGCTTCCAGAATAGTGGAAATCTTATAGTTTGAGGGGGTTGTGTTAGGGTATAAATGTCCATGGGAACCTCAGGAAATTGGGTGGTGAGATGAAAGGAATGGAAGTGGGGGGGATTCTCTTATAAGTGAATGAGAATTTCCTCTTGGAGACAAGTGTTTAATAGATATTATAACTTTTATTAAGCAGTGACATTTGTTAAGGATAATATATAGCAATTCTCGGGCCATGAAGGTGGAGTTGGACTTAGGACGGCTGCTGTGGTTTTAGCCGCGCACTTCTGCATAGCAGTCCAGCCTTCACGTCTTCTCCAGGGAGCGGCTTTCTCCTCCTCCTCATCCTCTTGGTCATCACCAAGCCAAAGTCTAAACAGCATGAACTGTTTGTCTCTTGTCCAGAGCGGTCGCTATATTCACATTAGCTCTCTTATAAAGCCTTTGGGGCAATTATATGTTCATCTTATGACTTTGAGGCGAGAAGAAATTTCCTGTGATTTTAATCTGAGTCCATATATTTATCTATAATATAATATGATAATCTGTGTCCATATATTAGTCTAACCCCTTTTCCAAGCAGACATCTCTTGAAAAAGTGACTGATATCCGTGTTATCAGGCATGTCATCAGGCCCTGATGTAATAGTGGCATCTTAATGCTCACATACATTCTTCCCATAAAGATAACCTCCCTTCTTCCTTCCTCTCTCCTTTCCTTTTCTCCCTTCCCCTTTCCCTTATTCAGAACTACTCTAATATAATTCACATTTGTGTAAGGACTGATTTTTTTTTTAAACTTTGTGAATTGCACTCCCATTTGCTAACAGGAAACCGGTGGGTGTGATTTAATGAGGGAACGTAGTTCTAGGGAACCAGTCATTAAGGTGGCCCAGCCTCGTGGATTTGGCAGTTCTCGCTCTCTTAGCCAGTTGACCTCTTAGATTTTTACTTCTGTTCAGGCTAAGTGATCAAAGCATTGCCTCTAAACTGTCGTGCCAGCTAAGACTGGGAACACAATTCCAACTGACGAGTACATTTGCTTTCTCAAGCCGAGTGCTAGTTCAGTTACTAACATGGAAATGAAAACATGTAGTCATTTTCTGAGCTTAGATGTTTTATTTTTAATCCAGACACTAAAAAATATTTAATAAACCACATATTTAGTTAATGATCTTTAAATTCCTACCCGTACCTGCTAAATAAATAGATTGATGGAGGCATTAGAAAGGGGAAAGTTCGTGAATTGCTAATTTTTTGAAGCTTTCTTTCCATTAGTTGCCCATTAAGTTTAATGAGCTCTGAACGTTCGCAAGTAGGCAAAATAATGGCAAGGAACAGCGAAGTCTGTTGATTCTGGAAAGTCTGGCATCTCCTCCTTGACTGACAGTCCCCCCAGAGCCTCTCCTGTCTCTCCCAGGTCTGAAGTTCTTCCTCCTGCTCACGCTCTTCCCCAACGCTCACGGACCGGCAGACACTCTTGCACGTGTGCTCAGCTTGAGCGTATAAAAGTGCTGAGAAGAAAACCTAGACACTTGTTTGATTTGGGGCAATGTACTAACAGTCCTTTCCCCATAGATGTCTCTCTGCTCCTCAGTCTGCCTGTTTTGATGCGGTCTAGCTCTCTGAAGGTAGCTGGGCATAGTGTTAGCAGGCCTTTGGAAGTAAATGAGCACGAAGCAATGGGTGTTGTTTGGTTGGTGTTTTAAACAACCAACTATCATTAGGAGAAAGATAATTGGTTGGATATTTTCAAGTTCCTCTGTAGAAAAGAAACACCCTGATGATATCTGTGAATGACCGGATTTTCAAATGAAACCTTAAAGAGATGTAAGCCCAGGATGAGCCCCGGTGGGCTGACTATTCCCAGTGGCAGTCTGCTTTCTCAATAGGGACATCTTTCAGGTGGATAGCTCTGACACAAGCAATGTATCATCACAGATAACAGTTATCTTGATGGCGTCTGGGAGCGGGGGAACTGTTCATGAAACAAGGACATTGGTGTGCAGGTCGAATTTTTTTTTGTTTCTCTTTGTAGCAGAAGATTATAACTAGATGTCTCTTCAGTGGACTATGACTGCATGAAAGCGGTGTTTGGTGCCAACAGATCTAATGACTGTGACACTAGATTGCTGCCAATGCTAATAATGAGCTAGGATTTACAAATCCCTGTCTTAGCCCTGGGACATGGAAAATATTCCTCTTCAGAAAATAGTTAGAAATCATCCACTTGTAAGTGACAGTCAGATCGCTCCTGGCCCTGTACTAGTGTTTGAAAGAAAGGGACATGGAATGAGTTGATGCCGATTCTTGACTGTCCTGTCGAGTGTCTTTCACAGTATCATCTCTCTAGTGAATTTTAGGATTGAAAAGTTTTGCTTTTAAATTACAAAGCCCTTTTACTTTGAAACTCAGAATCCCCCCCCACACACACACATATATTTCAAGAACTGAAAGATATCAGTGTCCTGAAAATTTGATTACAAATCAGTATGGTTATACTACCTATATAGGATATTATATAAAATAATTTAGATTTTGTTTTGAGTTAATGGAATAAGGCATTGTTACTCTAGAGTTGACATTCCACTTTAGGGGTTCATGCTCTAAGCCTCTGGAAGCATCTGGACAGATGTTTGGGTCCACTCACTTCACAACACAAGCTTTAGCTCTCTCAGGTACTGAGAGAGCCTCGTGGAAAAGTTTCTTTTACGCCATGTCACACATCCTGTTGCTTAAAGATAAATAAACAGTACTAAGATTATTATAGGATGTTTTACTTTTAGAAAGCACAAATAACATTCTTACTATCTCAAGAATCCTGTGGTAAGCAAAGTGTCTCTAGGTCAGGGAATTTGATTCACCCAAGGCCCCTTCAGACATACAGAAGACTTAAAGCTAAGCCTACTCAACTTAGTTGAGGATGGTTAGACCACAGCCATGCTTAATGAGTAAGGCTAGTGTAGACCCATCTCTCCAAGAGGAGAGTGCCACCTCTGCTGCTGTATTTCTTCTCTCATCTGAGCAGATGGACATTTATCCCTTGCTTGGTCCCAGGGCTTACAAAGATTCAGTGCTGTAGAGGCAGCCACTTCCTCCAAGGTCGTCATTGTCCTAAAGGCAGGGAACAAACACTGCCTTACCTGAGGAATTGTTATGGTATCTAGAAGGAGCATAAACCTTTCTGAAAAAACATCTCCGCCCTGTAAGAAACCCCAACACACGTTTTGTGGTGCAGGTTGTGACTTCTGAGGGTGCAGTGTGCACTGTGTCACCATCAACAGAGCCTGCTGATTTACATTTTAGCTCTGCTCTTTACTCAGTGTGATGGTGTGATGTATTGAAAGTTGTTTAACTTTCCTGTGCCTCGGGTTCCTTATCTATAAAATTAGATGATAATAAGGCCCACATAAAGCCATCACAAGAATTAAATAGTCTATAGTTTAGACTCAACATAAAGAATAATTCAGATATAACTGCATAGTCAGTGTTTCCTCATTGGGTTCTTGGGAGGTCAATGAAATAGACTTGAATGTTGCTGTGTAGGACCTTCAGGCCCCTTTCACCTCTGTGTTGAAGTGATGGGACACAGTCACAGCAATTTTTAAAGAAATATCCTGGCTTTGTTTCTGAATGCTCCATTATTCATTTCAGACTGTAGGCAGCCCTCTCTAGATTATGCTCTGTGCAAGGTTCCTGACCATCCATAGAAGAGTGACCCTTTTGCTGGCGCCAGGGAGCTGCTCACCCCACAGAGACTCCTTTTCCCAGTCTTGAGCATGCTAAGCACCCTAATGGAATCTCAGGGGAGAGACAATCTAAGGATGGTGTGTACATAGCTACTGGAGATTACAGGCTTTCTGGCCCAGGGCTGGGTCAAATTTGTAATTTTTTCCACTTACTTTTTTTTTTCACAAGTCCATGGGGACATATTAGAAATTTAAAGTTCAAAAACTCAAGTAATTTATCCAAATTGTTATAGCAAATTGGTGATGGTCCCATGATTTGAACTCAGGACATCTGGTCTCTGAACCTTGCTTTGGACCAGAGTGCCGCAGATTTTTACATAGAACCGACCCCACTAGAAATGCTTTAACAGATTAAATGAGGCATAGAGCCATCAGTTTCGGTTGAGGTCATTCTGCAGAGGAATCTTGGGAAACCTTTCCCTAAAGACCACAAAAATAATACCAGGATACTTCATAGCATATCTTGTTCATGAGATCTCCTAAGGGAATTTTCTCCTAGTTCCTAGCAATCAGAATGGGTATATTCCCTAAACAAATTACCCAGTTTCTAATGTCATAACCTTCCCTAGTTGTAATTGGCCATTGGAACTTAATCAAATATATTCGCGGGAATTAAAAGGGAACCTGCTGAAAAGCGCATGGCAGAAGGTGTGGCCATCATGGTGCTGGCCGCGTCACCCTGGCAACCGTCTCCTCCAGACGGTTTCGATCTGTTGCTATGTTGTAGTTTTGCCTTATTCCCTTTCTTCTTCTTCGGTTTGGTCCTGGATCTTTTTAGAAGAAAATGTTATCTACATCATTTGGGGGGAAAACAGTTTGTTACAATATGGAAAGAAAATATTTGAGATGGCAGTGATTCCAAAGTTTGACCATCTCTCTGGAAGGATATGAGCTTTGGATGCATTGAGGTTTGATGTTGGGATGTGGAGGCATGACCTTGGAAAGTGGCTGGTAGTATTAATGGAGTAGAGCAAGAAGGATGTATTTGAGTCTGCAGGGGTTCCTGTCTGGATGGTGTTTAGGAGCAATCTGAGGTTTTCCCATCCCCCACAGCTCTACAGCACCTGTATCCTGGAAGGCCACTAGGTGACTCAAGGAAAATAAAGCATAGACACCCAACCACCAAATCCAATGTAGTTTCAAAGTCCAACCGTTTGTGTCGTTCATGACGTCTTTAGTGCAATGGAGATCGGGAAATCATTTCCATTAGAGGTTAGCAGAGTCTGCTAGCCCAGCAATAGAGATTGATGAGGCAAATGCGAGGAGGAACTTATAAGCACCTCCCTGTGTGTAAAATGTCCTCTTTGTGTTACCCGGCACGGGCAGCGGTGGAAAGGAGCCCACCAGCTCACGTTCTCCAGCTCTGAGTGGCAAGACCTTCCTCTCCTCCTCGGGTTACCAAAGATAACTTCAAAGCTCTTACCTTCTGCTTGTATTTCTTCCCTTTATTCATCTCTAGCTCATGGGGGTTATTGTTTTCCTCGAGCACATTTATTTAATCTTGGCGTTCTCATTCTTTGGACTTAGTAGATTTTGTCTTTGTTTCATGCATTCGTGGCAGGCAGTGGAAAGTTGTCAGTAGTATTTAGCTAAAAATCATCAGCACCTTTGAAAACTAGAGACCCTGCAGTGAGCCAGATATACCGAGCAGCAAGAGATGGGATCAGCTATAACCCTGCCAGCCCCCCACAGCGATGCAGCATAAAGTCTGTATGCTCTGTGCTGGTGCAGGATGACACACTGCACGGCGTGCTGTACAGGAAACCTCCATTCTCATTGGGGCTTGATGTTGCTAAGAACCAGGGGTAATCAAAAGAGCATTTCTACCTAAAGCTTTATGAAAATGAATTGCTTACAGATAATGCTGTTTCTTTTAAATAAGGATATTCTGTGCCCTAATAAAACAGCAAAATAACAAAGCTGTAACAATAACTGAGTTCCTGGTTATAATTATTTGCAGCTGTGATCCTGGGGCCCCAGTGTATATCATTCATGGCTGTCTCTATTTGTAAAACTTATGTGCCATTTTTCATTCCTGTAAACACGAATTTTGGTTTGACTAGTTGTCTATACTTCCTCTTAGTAGTTTTAAACATCATCTGGATGCCAACACAACTTTGTTATGTTACTGTGTTAAATGATACAAAGTGATTTCTAAATTTCACATGGTGGTTTCTTTTGATTGATACAGTCACACCGCTAAATGAATAAAACTAATAGAAACCACGCAGTAAAAAGAGAGATTGCTGGGAAAGGCTGGTGAGAAGGTACCCTCCTACACCAGAAGCAGTGATTGCAAGTGACCCCTGAGGGGTGGGGAGACAGGCTGGAGTTGTGAAGCCCCTGGAGCAGCTTCTCAAGCTTGTTGTTGACATAGAGTAGGAAGATGAGCTGCCAAATGCTATGCTGTGAAGAGTGGTTCGGCTGAGCTAGCAATGTCCAGATAGGGCCGGAGGAGCGTCTGCTTCGTTTGCTGCAGGGATGAAGGGTTGGCGAAAGATTAGAGTTCGATGAACCTGTTAGGACTGGTTTCCTGGTACCTGCTTCAGTTCTGACCTATAGGAGACTGAAACTGTGTCCATCTGGATCCCACTGCGGTTTCTTCCTCTGAACACTGATGCCTCTGAGCAACAGGTTTTTATGAATGCTTCTACACTACCCTTCAGTGACGTACTTACGATTTTCCCCCAAAGGTAAAAGTGGTAGTACTTTTAAAATGCATTATTAGTTTGGTGGGTGAGTCATAACCTTTAGATGCTTGCAATTCAGTATGATTAAGGATTAGAAGTATTTTTAAAGTTAAAAGATCACAGGAAAAGACAAGGGTAGTCTAGCGCTGCTACTGGAAGCCTGGATTTTAATGTATGTTTAATTTAAAATTCAATGTGTTTCCTATATATATTTTGGAATCTGTATCAAATCAGTTTATAGTCATTACTACTATTGATATGTGTGTTGTCTAGTTCACATTACATTGTGTCTTTTTCACTCACATGATAAATATATCCCCGTGCCTTTAAAGAATACTTGAAAGTGCTATTTCAGTAATAACCATTAAAATTACGTGGAGTTATCATAACTAACTTCAGTATTCTTGCAGTATTATATAATGTAAACTCAAAAAAAAAAAAGAAACTCTGTATCTTTCTTTGGCCTTAAAATTTGCCAGGTTTATGAATCTCTGATGGACTTTGGGTCCACCTTAAAGTGTGAGAGCGCTGCTTTCCAGAGCACCCCAGCAGTTCTCCATCCTCACCTGATCCACTTCCCTGGATTGAAGTGATATTTCATTTGTATTTTAATAAAACTTGCGTGAAGGTCAAAGAGTAAAACAGCCCCACTGGTCAAGCTTTACAGACCAGGCAGTGGTGACACACACATTTAATCCCAGTAGCCACGCTAGTTTGCCACAGAAACTGGGTGATGCATGCATGCCTTTAATCCCGGTGGTACACGCCTTTAATCCCAGAGTGGATTTTTTTATACCCCTAGAGAGGAATATAAGACGGGAGGAGAAAGCTCACAAACACAGTCTCATTCTGAGATTCCCGGAGGCAAGATGGCCATTTCAGACTGAAGTAGAGATAATATGGCTGCTTTGCTTTTCTGGTCTTCAGGTTGAACCCTAGTATCTGTCTATTAATCGTGCATCACTTGGTGTCTCAGGGAACCCTCACAGCAGCCTCGGGTCACCGCTTTCATACCTGAGGAACACTCCCTCATCGTAAGCCCATTTCTTTGAGTTTTCTGTTCTTCACATCTAAGCTCCACACAGATGCTAAACTATTATCTCATATCCATCAATATCAGCATATGAGAGTCCTAGCAGAAGTGAAATGACAGGTAAATCGAAAGATTGCTTTTGTTAGTGCACAACCATAAATTCCACAAGTGTTCATCATCCTTAAAATATGAGTCTTTTACTTAAGGTATTTAAATTTAAGATTTCCTCGTGCTCAAGCATTTCATGGGGGAAAAAAATCAGGAAATAAAATAAGGCAGGTATTGTTAACATAAAAGTTATTCAAACACTGTCATTTACTCAGAAGAGGCCACTCTGACATAGAAGGTCTTCATTGCTGGGCACAAAGTTCCTCCTATGAGAGACTGAATGAGATAGACAGTGCACTTAGATGGGGGGGAATATTATGCCTTCCGCTAGCAGGTGAAATTCTCCCTTAGCCACCTAAAGAGCCCCAATGGCCCTGAACTTGCTCTCCCTTTCTCTGAGCCAGCATTACTTTCTCACATCGTATAATTTACTTTTTTCTGTCAGTTTATTTTATTTATTTCTGTTTTTAATTGCTCTGGTGAGGCAAGTATCTTTGTGTGTTGAGTGCCACCCACATACCTACAATGGTGACTGATAGGGTCTCTTGAATTCTCATAAATTGTGTCAGTTGCTCAAGATTGTATATAGCCAGTAACTTCAAGTTCCACTAACTGTGACTAGACATTCTAACTCAGAAAATATTTCCTAGCACTTGCCTAATATGCTTGAGGCCCTAGGTCACATCCCCAGTACTGAGAAAAATAATGCACTCTGAATTCCTATGGTATACTATTTTTCAAGTTGGTTATTGTTTCTGCGGACAAAGAATTGTATTAAATTAGTTATCAAACGATTTGGAAGCCCTAAGTAATTATTATTCCTTAAAATTGTGTGTGTGTGCGTGTGTGTGTTTGTGTGTGTCTGTGTGTGTGTCAGAGAAAAGCTGAGCAAAAAGAACAGAGGATTCTCATCTGTCCCTCCCTCTCATCCCCAGTTTCCAATTACTAACATTTTTGTCTTATTAGTGTAGAAGTTTTGTTAAAATTGACGAGCCAGCATTAAAAGTCTATCATTAACTAGTGCTTATCGCTTGCATTAAGGCTTGCTCCTATCTCGTACATGCGATGGGCTTTTGCACATAGTGGGTGGCATGTTGTCACCACTGCAGTATCATGCAGCATAACAACATGCCCAAAGCTGCTAACTACTTGTACCAGAGCTTGTGTAAATATAATTCTCCAACTCAGTTTGGACCAGTACCAAGGAGCATGGGTGCTGGGTCACATAATATGCTTTCTTATTATGTTTTTTCAATGGGCCTGCTTTGAAAAGCTACACTGGGAAGCAATTGATAATTGGAGCGAGGCAGGGATGGTGCAGAAAGTTTCCTTTCTTGGGATCCGTTCTCTTAGAGTCTCCTGCAACTGTAGAAAATGGCCTGGGAGTGTGCATGGAGCATTGTTTCACAGGGGCTCAAAGTAATTCTCGTGTTGTCAGAGTTTGAGAGTATTAATAACACATTCCACGTGCTGATATTGTAGGTTCCGTGCTTATTAAAAGGTAGTTTACACAATTCAGTAATCTTTGCTAATTCTCAGCAGAAGAGAGTATGTCACAAACACTTTACAAAAGTGTTCACACATGCCATAAGTAAGGCTTTTGTGTCTGCCACACTCTGGTTTGCTGTTACCTTATTTTCTCCTTTTATAATGAGCTGAAGTTAAGTGTTATTTCTGACTTGGGATTTGCTGTATTTAGCAAGTGTGTGGTCCCTGCTATCCTCATGGTATTTAGAAAAACCTTTAAGGAGGACACTGACCTCATCTGATGTGTTGGTCATGTCATAGTACAAAGCTGAGGGTAAGTGAGCAACATACTTAGCACTCTGCTGTCCTGACAGGTGTGGAGAAATTCAGCTTCCGCCTAGCCATGTGGGGGATCTCCCATGATGCTTCTCTTCATCCCGTCCAGTGCTGCCTCCTGAGTACCAAGAGCTAAATAAACCCTGTGTCACTCCTGTTTGCTGATACTGAGCTTGGCTGTTGACTCTGCATTCCCAATGTGTTTTACATACAGGTTTTCAGCGATATGAGCAAGTCAGTTTCTCTTTTTCCTTATATGAACATCTTCTGGTTAATTAGCTGTTTGAAGGGTGATTTTTTTTTTCTCTCCTGTCATTTTCTTACCTATTTTCCCTAGGTTAAAAACTACCACTATATCGTTCACCCTCCTTGACAACTCAGCGTTGCTGTTGATTCTTCTCTGTGTTCCAGATAACAGAACCGAGGAGACAAACACAGAGTCAGGGAGTGTAAGCCTGCACTAATGAACCAAGTATCAGGGCACAGAGTGATAGAGTTCTGTATAGCATGGGAGGTGGCTGGCAATCAGGTATTTGCGGCACAGTGAGTACATGGAAGAGAAACAAACACAGGGTGGAGTGCTTTGAAATTTATCTGGGGGAACTGGAAACGGTTCTGCATATTTGTATTTATCAGAGGCTTATTCGCCAAGAAGGATACACAGAGAGAATCCAGAAGGAGATTAGAAAACAGGTTAGCAATTGCCTTGAACTCATAAGAAACTTGACTTTGCTGTTATTGATGTGAAATCATCAAATATGTTTTTTAAAAAAGAAGAAAAGGAAAGGAAAGAAAGGAAAAGAGCTGGGGAGGGTGAGCCTGGATTCCCAGCCTATTTTCTGGTTTTCATTTAGACTGTGCAATGAAACTGATAGACTTTACAAGAGTACATGGAGTTCAAGACCAAGTCCCTCTCCTTTCTTACTTCTCATTTCCCTTCCCCATCTTAGCTTTGGTCCTTGTTATCTGCAGCACGGAGCCAAGTCAGAGATGTTAAAAAGAAATGAAACAAAAGACTACCTCTGTGCCTCCAACTTGCAGGCCACGACTTAGCCTCTTGGCAGGTGTTGAGGTTACATTCACCTGCCTCCATACTGCCCAGTCAGAGATGTCGGTGTCACCTTCACTTCCTGCCTGTCCTTAACAAGACAGCTTATCCACCAGCTCCTCCTGCCAATTAGAGTCTAATTCACCCTCTGGTCTCCACGTCTATTTTAATCATTCATAAACTTGAAGTCATTAGACTACCCTAGTTTTTCGTTGCTGTACAGAGTTCAGGTAAATTATGTTTATTGCTTCAGCACCTGGGGTTCTGAACTGCTATTAAAGCCTCTTTATAAACTTAAGATTATACATATTGGAAGCACTATGAACGCACTAGAGAGTCACACAGTATGTACGCTGCTGGCATCTCCCCGTTTGTCTGTCTCTTAGTGTTTCTCTCGTTTTTAATTAGGATGAGGTTTGGAGCATATTACAGTCCATCAGCCAATCAATCTTGGTGACATAAACAATCACAAAGATTGGCCATGTCAAATAGGTCTATAACCTGATACGATGGTTTCACTGAGCCATGTCTGACATGGAGATGTCCTGTCTGTTCTACCACAATGGTGCAGTTCTAGCTTCTACATTATTCCCTCATACAAAATGATTGCTGAAGTCCAACCACCCCATAAAGAAATACCCACCACCTAAGAATAAAAAGTAGGCAGGCATGGAGTTGTTTTCTGGCCATGCCACCTGTTGTTATTGTGAATGCCCACACACCATCTCCACAGACAAGGACAGAGTCATGAGGCCCTATTCTCTGAAAAAAGGACTGAGAAATACAAGTTTTATTTTTAGACAGTATGTTCAGCTTAAAATCCGAGTTCAGTTATTAAGGAGAAAAAGACGGTAGGGCAGGCAGCTTTGCTTGGAGTAGACAAAATCCCCTTCTTCTTGATGCGTGAAATATGCCTATTATTTGTACTGTTGAGTTTCTCTTGTTGAGTTTCTGCTACTCTGTGGCTGCCATTCTAGAAAGTGTCTTTATTAAAATAAAGAGCAGAACGTCCTGCTGGGTTTCACGTTCTCAGATGCATCAGGTCCCATGACGTGGGAGATCCGTAGATGCTCAATGGTATTGACAGGGAGAGAGGGATGGCGTAGCAGGATGATTCCCCAATCATCACAGGAAGGCGTTCAGGTGTTGTTGACTTCAGATCTGACCTTCGCATGTATGACCACCTCACTCACACAGTACAGATCTGTTAACCTGGGAGCTACCTCAGGCAACACATAACAGAACCTTAGGCTCCCAGAGGTCTTGCTGCAACAGGGCTATGTATGTATGTCCAGGAACGTCAGTTGCTAAAATGATGCTCAGCCTTAGTTGGGATCATGGCCCCCCAAGAAAAGCAGCATTTGGCTGCCTGTTTCTCAGTAATAACAGTCTCTGGACTCCCGGGCTCCTGGGTCCCACTGGAACATAACTAAGAGGTTTTCCTACCAAGTCTGACTCAGCACGTGCAGGAAAATACATAGAGAATTGTATCAGAAAGCATGCATAGAAAGAGCAGCTTTTTTTTGTTTTTTCAAAGTCAGAGATGAGAAGGGTTAGACACATGGCTGAATCTGTTGAGAAATCCGGTATTCCTCATACAGCGCCTTCCATGTAAAGACCCAACTGCAGCGTCTGGCTACGCTGTCAACAGGGTTTCTCCACTGAGCTCATCCTTGTGGCGCTCTCTCCGTTACTGTCTTCTGTCATCACGGTGTGCTGTGACCAGGGTCATCCAAGGAACGCCATCAGTGGCTTGTGTTCCTAGACTGCTTTTGCTTTTAAAACTCTCTTGACATACTCAGTTTCATAAGCCCTCTCAGGCCAATCAGCCTGGCCACTTTATAGAGTAGGAAATTTAAGTAAGGATGTCTCGCCAAATGGTTTGTATACAGTATTTCGTCTGTCATTTTTTTTTTGTTTCCCTTTCGTTCTCTGACTTTCCCAGAGAAAGGCAACCCTGAGAAAAGTCTGAATTTCAATTCCCACTATCACCTAGGTCTCCTTATCCTCATCTAAATATTCTTCCCAGGAACTGTCATGAAAATAGATCACACATCTTAGGATACAGCTTCATGGTCACAAAATGCACACAAACTTGTTTGGGCCAATTAAAGTCTACGCTAATTAAAAGCAAAAATTCACCATAGGGAGACAGCTCAATCAGGAAAGCCCTTACTGCACCAGGATAGGAACCTGAGTCCAGATCCCCACATAAAAGCTTGACACGGTGGCTCATGCCTGCAATCCTATCGCTGCGGAGACAAAGGAAGATCCCTGGGGTTCACTGGCCAACTGGACTATCCAGATTGGTGTGTTCCAAGCTCCTCAGAGAAATCTATCTCCAAAAACTAAGGTGAAGAATAAAAGATGAAGACAACAATGTCTGACTGCTACATGTGCGCGTGCACACACACGCACACATGCACAGACTAAAAGAAAGCAAAAAGTTCCATTCCAGTACCCTTTTTCCTGTCGCCACCTCCTCTGCCTGAATGGCTTGCGTTGTTTGCGTAGACAAGTCCTCCTTTATTCTCTATTGCCATGATAAACTGCTTGGACAAAACCAGCTCGCAGATGTGCTTTGGCTCACAGTCTCATGGCGTAGTCCATCGCGGCAGGGAGAGTGTGGTGTTAGAGCCTCCATGCGCTTGCTGAAGTTGTATTCACCATCAGGAAGCCGTGGGAAATGAATGCTGGTGTCAGCCAGCTTTCTCCTTTCGGTTCAGCTCGGGACTTCAGCCCGTGGGATGGTCCTGGCTGCAGTGAGGTGGGTCTTCCCACCTCAGCTAATGACCTAGGTATGCCCAGAAGTTATCTCCTAAGTGAATTGGCATCCTGTCAGTATTAACCACCACATGAATAAAGGTAGAAACTCAGAAAGGGGTGGTGAAAGTCCCCCCATGACTCCAAAGCTGTCATCCGCAAAGCCTTCCTGGCCACTCCCGTGGCAGCACCTACCCTGCATCCCGTTGCCTGTGTGCTGTCTTTCAGATACCATTATGCTAAAGCTCCATGGAGTTGGGCTTATTTTGCCTGCTGACTCTCCCCCACTGAAACATCATGGTTTCTGTTGCCGCTGTGCCTGTATCAGCACCTGGAACCCTGCACAGCCACAGCACAGGTGCTGGAAGAGGGAATTTGATCGAGTGAATACCTAGGAACACTTTAGAAATCTAATCATCCTGGGATTCAGTTTGATGATTTCTTATGCTGTTTGTTAAAGGAGTGCCACTTAAACAGACACAAGCAAACTGAAAAAAAAAAATAAAAATAAAAACCATGGTACAGCTGGCCTGCTAGCTTCATCTTGTTAGCGTTGGCACTTGTCACAGCTGCCAAATTTTCCTATATTTAGATAGTTGTTTTATTTCTTCCTGTTTAGACTAACTGTAATTTTCCTCTCCTTGGGCATCCTCTTTGTTTCCAAGGACAAAATTACAATGAACCCCATTATGAAACCATTGATGCTACAATGATTAGCTTCACTTCCAGCTTGGATTAAGTTTTGTTCATTGGAGTGGAACCTGCATATGTCCATTACTTTGTTACTGTTATTGTACTGTTAGTTAAAAGCTGAATGTTATTTGTGTCTGTAGCCAATGGGGCTTGAAAACTGAGAGTCGTTTTTGAAGCTAAACTGGGTGACATCATTCAGTTTATATCAAAAAAATGTGTATTTTACTGCATTCCTAACTTCACACTAAGTCAATGACAAACAAGCTACAGTCCATAGAACCACAGAGGTTAGGTATAGAGTAAGGCCCTAGGTGGGCGACAATAGATCTTTCCTGGGAAAGGGAAATGGGATACAGTTATGGATGAACAGGGTGGGGAAACTGGACCAGCAGGAACAAACATGGAAGAGGGGAAAGGAAGGGGATGGGGATAGGAGATAGATAAAATCAAGGATTTTTGAGGGGTGGTATGGAAACCTAGCACAGTAGGAGCTTTCTAAACTATGTAAGATATGAAGATAATCTACATGAAATTGACAAATAATGGGAGGCCGAGTGCCAGCTGCTCTTCTCTTGTCATTGAATGAAGCTCCAAGTACTGGGAATGGGTTCCATATAATTGAGTTATTCACCAAAAGGGTCCCATGGGAACAACCAGACAGCCCAGACTGGTACCATGACTATAGGTTGCTCTCCACAAGCTGGTGGTAAGACGCTATGGCTGAAGACAAAACCTACACAACTCATTGAACACTAAGTAGTAGAGCTGCTGATTACATAAAACCTTCACCCCCCCACACACATGTTCTTGGTACCAGAAGGTACTCCGCATGCTACCAAAGGAGAACTGTGAACACCCACCCAGCTATAAACCTGTTGATCTACAGTGGTATCCTGCATGCATGCTAATGCAGTGGTGGTACAAAGCCTGTGTGAGTAACCAACCAATATCTGGTTTGTCTGAAGGTCCATTCCACAAGATGAAACCCATACCTGATAATGCTTAGTTGGCCTAGAACCTGAGACTAGATAGAGCAAGGACCAAGGGTAAAACCAACTACTAAAGGAACGTAGCAATAAAATTACTCCTGATGACATCCTGCTATGCTTATAGATCAGTGCCTTACTCAATCATCATCAAAGAGGTTCCTCCTGCAGAGATGGTATAGATGGTGGCTGCTCATTTGTTTCCCCGCCACCCAGACCAGAAATAATCACACAGAAACTATAATAATTACAACACTGCTTGGCCTATTATCTTAGGCTTCTTATTAACTAACTTATATCTTAAATTAACCCATTTCTATTATTTTGTATTTTACCATGAGACTCATGGTTTACTGTTAAGGTTCTCTGGTGTCTGTCTCCTTTGGCAGCTACATGGCATCTCCCTGACTCTGCCTTCTTTCTCCCAGCATTCAGTTTAGTTTTCGCACCTAGCTCTATTCTGCAGTGCCACAGGCCCAAGCAGCTTCTTTATTAACCAATGGTAATAAAACATATTCACAGCATACAGAGGGGAATTCCAATCAAGATGGGAATCAATATGCACAAAGTGAGAAATCTTGGAACACTCAGCCCAAAAAGGGATATCTCCATCAAATCCCTTCCCTCAGGATTCAGGGAACTCTGCAGAAGAGGAGGTGGAAAGAGTATAAGAGTCAGAGGAAATGGAAGGTACCAGTGAAACAAGGCCTTCTAAATACAACAGGACTGATGCACATACAAACTCTCAGAGTCTGAGGCAGTGTGCATGGAGCCTGAACGGGACTGCACCAGATGGGGTCCTATAGCTGAAAGGAGACATGGACACAAGCCCCATCCCTAATGCAGAAGTTATCTCCAGTTGATAACCATTTGCAAATGAAAATTTAGAGTCTCTCACTGGAGAAACAAAACTACCCTTAAGGGTATACCACATGCTCAGCAGTAGATGGCCAACAGAAAACTAACTCAGTGGCCTCTTTGGGGGCTCCTTCTCTCGTAATGTTGTACCACGCTTTTTCTTTTTAACTTTATCTTTTTTAAAATTTTATGTCCTCTGCCTCTCTGTCTCTCTCCCCTACAGGTTCTTTGCTTCTGGTTTTGTATTTTTATGGGATTCTCGATTGTGTAAATGAGTGGGTCTTACCATCTATATCTGTCTTGCACCTTTTCTTGGGCTCCTTTCCTTCTGGTTGCTTTTGTTTTGTCTTATTCTAATGTGGTTTTATCTTATTATATTGTATTATATTATTATACCTTAGAAGCCTGTTTGTTTTTTAATGAGAAACAGAAAGTAGATGGATAGAAGGGGATGTGGGGAGGAGTAGAGGGAAGGGAAGATGTAATCAGGATATATCATATGGTAAAAACTATTTTCAATAAAAGAAAATATAAAATAAACATTACAAACTGAGTTATGCTCATAGAGATTAAAAATATTGTCAAAGTATCAAAAACCCTCTAATTATGAAATTTTAGAAACTAATTGGAAATCCAGGCTAGCATTGTCATTAGACTCAGTGATGCATTTCTAAGGTAGTAATTGCATGTTAGACTGATATGAATTTTCTAGATAATGCTTCCCAATGATGACAAAATAACATGTCTTCTCAGGTCATTTGCTAAAGCTGTTTACATTGGTTCCTGTAAAATGTCATTGTCTCATAGTCATTTCCCTTTTAAAGGTTACTCCATGTGTGCAATGAGCCATACATGGCCCTTTGAGTGTAGATTGCTGCCATGAAGCCATTTGTATACTTTAGCCTGGTGTCTGATGGCTCCAGCCTGGTTCAGTTTCATGGATTCTCTAAGCACTGCCAATTTTTGCTGCAATAATAGCCTTGTTTCTCACTTGTTTGCACGAGGAAGTTCAGTAATTGATAATGTGTGTGCCTGGAGAACCAGACATCTGACATGGCAGTAAGTGAAACCCTAAGAGAGTGTATGAGCCAAATGACAAAAAAGCAAACATTGACAGGTTCATATTATAGACAGCAAACTCAGAAACACTCTAAGCGTAAACAAAGAAAGAAGCATTCAAAGAACACAAGAGGAAACACTCTACCTACATGAATATAGGCTTGTCAGTGAGATAGTGTGGCTGGTTGGCCCCCATTTTTTTCCCCAGTAAATAGAGTGATAATTTGAAAGATCATGTTTTAATATCATGCCAGTTTCATTAATCACCCATCCATTCTGGCTCATTGACTTTGATAACGCTTTCCACTGATTGGTGCTTTATCATGCATTCGGAAAAACCTTACAGTATTACCAGTTCGGCCCTCTTGATATCGCTCAACTGTATCAGTCTGTCCTACTTGCGTCTTGCATCACCTCCCTCTAAAAACTGATTACACACTTGGGGAGATCAGAAGCTGGGAAAAGAGGAAGACATGCATGATTAAAATTCAAACATGATGATCAAAACTTAAATGCTTGGAGATCAATTCTTTGTAATTAACTCAGCAACTCGTAAGATAATTTCTCTATATTAATTAGGAGGAAAGTAGAAAACGAAGACTTAGCACTCATTTAGTGGCCATAGTTTGATCAGTTGTCTTATTAGTATTGAGTAATGATGAAAACAAGTTGTAGTCCTTTGATGAATTTTAATATATGAAAGTGCCTGTAAGGAAAGGGTGGTAATTATTTTTCCTAAATTAAAATTGCAAATTTTCATTACAATTTAATTTAAAAATTTTAAATCTTTAATACTAAGCATAATATAGAATAGGTACCTCAGAGAAGATACACTGGGAAACAATTAACGAACTTCATGTGTTTCTCTCAAAATCACAAAGTTAGACCAAATGAGCTTTTTATTATCTTGATTCCTAATAATTCTCTGTTTATATTTAATAAAGATGACAGCTTTGCACTTCAGGTCCTCTCCATTACCGTAGATGAACAGGGCCCCTACAAAAAGAACCCAGAAATCTTCCTATAGATGAGGTTTGCTTTTCGTGGGGACAGAGTTAGCACTGCAGCCAGAGTGTGGCAAAACAGGTTTGTCTTTCGGAAGAAAAATGGAGGTGTGTCAGGACACAGTCCAAGAAATGGAGTCCTGTGAGGATTCTGAGTGCTTGTGAGAAAACAAGACGAGAGTCTTGTGACCTCAGTTTCTTCAGAACTCAGAATTGCCCTTGAAATGTGTTTGCGTGCTCTTCTGAAGTGTACCAATAGGAGTGAGTTCACTTCAGCTGTTGTTACTCATGTATGTCTCTGTGCAAAAACATGTTTTTGCCATATGTGACTTGTCCTTGGCATTGGGCACTTTACCCAGGTGACTCTCCCTCAGAGTACATTGTCTGATGCTCTGAATAAAGCTGGCTATTGCATGAGACTTTATTCCAGCTCATTTTTAGGCCTTGCTTTCCCAGGTTCACGACGCCAACTAGAGCAGTAAACAGAAGTGGGGGGGGGCAGTGAAATATATTGTTAGATAAGAACTTAGGAATGACTGGAGCCAACTCCTTACTTCACACATTGAGCAACCTGATGGGTGAATTTATTGACAGAGTCATTGGCTGGCTAGGGGCAGGCCGAATTTTGAGAGGAGGGTTTTTGTCCCCTTTCTGCCCCTCTTCTGTGCCATGCATTCTTTCTGTGATTGCAGGGATAGGAGCATCCATCCTCTCTACCTTCATCATAGTCTCTGCTCATATAAATTAACACTGGAAGTGCTGGCCATTTGGATTCTGTATTTCCCTAGAGCATTCTCAGGTGGTGATGTCCCGATACAGCTGTCTCTTAATGTCAACTCATGTAAATTACTCCCCTTCCATGGCCATGATGGCCATTTCTAGGCAGACTCATGGGACATGTCTGTAGTCCTATGATATAAATTTAGGAAATACAGACCTGTTTATTCTTAATAGGTTGGAATCTGTGACTCATCTGATGTCACATGCTCCTTGTAGGTCTCCAGTTATGGTACACAGGCATGGAGACAAGCTAACATTTTTCAAAGCAAGTAAAATTTAATATGTACAAAAAAATCAAGCTGAGGGTGCTCTATATTTTGAAGAAAGTGGAAGAAAAGGCTTTTCACTCCCTTTTAATGTGATCTCTTTGAAGTGTTTAAGGTGATTTTCATGTATGTAGGACTTAGCTCAAGGTAAATTTATGTAAAGGAAAACAGCGATGCCTGTGAAAAATCCTGATGGTCATTTAAGCTGAACAGCCTCAAAGGCCAGTTCTTATTCTCTCTTACTGCTAAAGATCATCTAACTGCATTATTGTGACCTCAACAAAGAGTCTTCCTCCATTCAACCCGATTGGTTTGGCTCTGGCTTTTGTGTGAGAAGATTGGGGGAGGGATGCATCAAGCTGAGTGCCAGATACTATTGACTGTATGACCTTACATATGATGAATGACAGTTTTATCAGTTGTAAATGTTCCTTGATAAAATTTTTGGGGTCGCTTATATGAACTATCATATCATCGCAAATAGTGAGAGTTTGACTTCTTTTCTGATTTGTATCCCCTTGATCTCCTGTTGTTGTCTTATTGCTCTAGCTAGGACCTCAAGAACTATATTGAATAGATATGGAGAGACTGGACAACCTTGTCTCGTTCCTGATTTCAGTGGGATCGCTGGGAGTGTCTCCATTTAGTTTGATGTTGGCTGTTGGCTTGCTGTATATTGCCTTTATTATGTTTAGGTATGTTCCTACCCTGTAGATGCACTTTTTAAAACTGAACAGTGATGTGTGTATTAAACTTTTCAAAGAAGTAGGAGTTTCGCAGAAGGGAAGACCTCCAAAGAGCCACAGGAAACAATTTCTGGAGGTAGAAAATCATTACACTGGAGCTCAGAAGACTGGGCAAACTATGGCTAAGGCAAAGAGGTAAGTGGTCGCTAGACTGAGCACGGAGGAAGGTGGCCCGGAGAGACTGGTAGACAAGTGAAGAATAGTCTTTCTTGCATGATCACAGTGGACATCTAAGCCAGCAAGAGTCTAGAATGGGAAGAGGTGTATTCTACCTGCTTGATCAGAAATGAGGACAGCAAGCTAAGCTTTTTCCTCTCTGGAGAATAAAGTGCAGGACTGAATGAATAGAATATATGTTGGAGCTATGACGCCATCTTCAAATGACAATGATCTGTTTTGATTTTCTCTGGAAATTCCTCCCTCTATCTAGTGATTACCTTCTACATGTCTACTGCTTCCTTCTGTGTGCCAACTCCAATAGAGTCTCCCCTTCCACAACAGCCTCCAAGGCTGGGTTTAGTGCCCTTGTGCTTACTCCTTTGTTGCATCTTGCATTTATAGCTACTAGAGTCTATAGTGTACTTACTTGTTTTGGTTGCCTGGGAGATGGCAAGATTCCCCAAAGATGGAGAGCTTGAAGGTGATGAGTTCATGTCAGCCACTCAACAAGCGCACAGTAGACCATGTGAATGCAGAGGGTCCTAGGACAGCACAGAGATGCCAGGGTCTAGTTGGTGGTTTCAAAAGTAAATGTGCGGCTGGTGAGGAATCTGTGAACACTAGAATGAGTGTAAAACTTTGTGTTATATTATTTGCTCATATTAGTCTCCAATTCTACTTTAAATTGAGAATTTAGGATTAAGTTATTAATAATGTTTATACTTGAAATAAACCTATAAATACAGATGAACCCCAAAGGCAGCTATTTCCTGTGCTAGCTTTAAACTTAAAGCTAATTATGATTATTCGATAATTTGAGGGTGGCAATGTATTATTACTCTCTTAATGCTGTTTATGCATAAAATGTCTTTTTATAGGACCACTGAAACTTCATAGGCTGGACTTAACTGCCTTTGAATAAAACTTGTTCACTGCAGAAAATGGAGAGATATGACAACCTGTATAATTTAATATTGATATACAAAGGAAAACCCCTGAGAAAATCACTACTCAGAGATAAGTAGTAAATAGCTCATTTTTAAGGTGTGTGTGTGTATAAAATATAGTTCCCTCTCCATATCCACTGTTACTACAGGATTCAATCAACTATTAATAAAAACAATGCAAAAGAATTGCACATGTACTGAACATCTACGGTCTTCTAAACACAAGTGTGTAACACTTACTCCCAGAGCGCTGTCTTTGGATTAGATAAGCTTAGTCTGGAGAGGTTTTACACTATGTGGGAATATGCATGGAAGTTTATAAGCAAATGCTACCCCAGTTTATACAAAGGTCTGAGCATTTGCAGATGCCAGTATCTTTGAGCGGTCATGGAATCAATTCTTTGTGGTTACTGAACAAATACAGTGTCTGCTCTATCTCTCAAGCATGTTGTAGACTCTTCTTGTGATGTGATTTTCACATAAACTATGTTCACCCCGTTATGTTCACCCCCCCCTTGGCCCACACGATGTCAGCACAGCGGGGAGGGACAGTCCTATACGTCTTTGACAGCAATCCCACATGATATTCCAGCAGTGTCGCCCCCACCCCCACTCTACTTATTCCAGAGCTCAGGAAGGTACAAGCCAGAAACATGGAGAAAGTAACACTATAGCTTTCAGCCAATAGGGGATGGGAGGGGAGGGCACATCAGGTGTCCCCGTGCTGAGTTGAGACTGTTACCAGATGCCTGTGAGGAAAGGGCTTTCCGGTGGGGTCAGATGGTGCTGCCAGAAGCAGGAGCCAGCTCATTTCTGCAAACCTTACCGCGTTTCCTCCTTATCTGTCTTGCTTTCTTCTCACCAGTCTGCATCCAGTTCTGCATCCCAGCATCTGCTTTTAAAGGAGGCCAGACTCAGAACGTTTTAACCTCATATTATTGATAATTATATTTATCCATTCATACATAATTAGAAAAAGAACTGTAATAGATATTTATGTACTGAATGCCTTTACAACGAAGAGTGGTGTTTTGTGGTTTTGGGGTTTTTTATCGTAAATTCTGGGTCAAGGGCATGCACGTTTTAAAGGCTCTTGATATATGCTAATTTGCAGCGTAGTGGTTTTGCTTTACACTGATGATCCCTTGATATTAACCTTGCTAAGTATGTGCCAGGCTCTGCAGTAAACTAAAAAGTGTGCAATTTTGTTCTATAGCTTTTATTATTAAAACATAAATGAATGCATTTCATTTAAATGTTGCCTGTTTGTATCTTTGCTCCATTTTTCCATTATATGTTAAGTCTCTTAGTCAGTATATGATTCCTTTACATAGTAGAGCTATCAGTTCTTTGATACACGTTTTGTTGTTCTGAAATTGTCCTTTGACTAATTTCTACTTCTTAATAGCCACTCTTGTTGGCTTCGTTCCAAAATTCCTTATTAGCCCGCACAGCTGTCGTCCTTTGTGTTGACATCTTCACCATTTTATCCTCTCTGTAAATCTTTCATATTCTTTCTCCTTTGTGAGGTCTCTTTATCCCAGCTTCTTTTTCTTTTTTCTTTTTTTCTTGATCCACTTCCATTTTATTTTTTGAAATGGATCTCTCACTAACCCTGAAGCTCACGGATTTGACCAGACTGATTGACCACCCAGCACCAGGGATCTACCTATCTCCTCCTCCTTGGCACTGGGTTTACAGTCCTGCATAGTTCCATGCCCAGCTTTCCTGTGGGTTAGGAGCAAACTCAGATCCTCATGCCCAGCTTCTTTTTCTAAACATGGAATTAACCAAGGCATCTGGATTTTTACTGGTAGCTACATGGAGAAGTGTACACATCAGCCCTGACAGAGGTGGCCTGGGATGCTGGTTCTTGGGAACCAGAGCCAGCATGCCCTATGACATTTAGGTGTGTTGGAGTCCTGCAGTTGAGCAGAGGCAGAAAAGTTGAAGTCTACTGGCTGAAAGGAATGCTGCTCACATTCCCTCATCTTTGTTTTTCTGATAAAAACCTTCATAGAGGCCCCATGGCCTCAGGGCCGGGGCCTTTTAGGATCTTGTGCTTACGTGGGCTTGGCAGATCTTCAGATCACTTTCAAAATTGATTGCAAAATTTGCCGAAGACACATGCAAGACCAGATCTAGAAGAACAGCACCCCTGCTGAGCATGATCAACATGAAAGGCTACAGTCCTTGTGTGTTGTCACAGGGTTGGGTCCAATTACATCTCACATGACAAGAACTTTCAAAGCTAACACGGAGGCCATGAGCCTCCAGGGAGAAGTTACCACTTTGCAGATTTATAGCTGTGTGTCTCCAGGACCAGAAAAGGAGAAAAAGACCCCTGTTCCCTTCTGCTGAGCATTGCTGGGCACTCTCTACCTACAAACATAGTCTGTAGGATGAAAGACAAAGATAGTTTCTTTGCGTCTTTTTAAGATTGCAAAACATAAAATGTATCTTTTTATTCTGTTTTTAAATTAGAATAAAATCTAGATCATTATAATGAATAATAAAGTATAGGTTGAGTGTTTACAAGGACTTTCAGTGTTACGTAATATCGATATTAAACATTATTAAAAATTACGGGTGAAAGGAGAGATATGCAGAGATGTTGGAAGATAGGCACAATGGGTGTGACTGAGCTTCAGGGTTAGATATCAACTTCCCAAAGCCAAGATGCAATGTCACAGGAGGTGACCTTGTCCTCAGGTGTCAATGAAACATGCTAAGCTTTCACAGAAAAAAAAAAAAAAAACAATATTTTTTCCCTTGAACTAAATTTCAAAGGAAAAATATCATGTGAGACTTTAGATTGAACTCAGCATGAACAAAGAGTGACTTTCTAGCTAAGTTCGCTGCCAACGCGGGAGCATTTTCCTTAGTCTGTTTCAGAAGTAAGGCCTGGATACAGCCAAAAGGTATAATGTTGAAATATTGCAATATTGCTTGGCTGAGCTGTTTTCAGGATAGTTTAAAGAAAAAGCAGTTTTGTGAAAGGATTTGCAATACTTATGTTATTAATACATCTTTCCTTAATTCAGGGAGTACCTTCTTAGCATTTCCATGCCTAATCCAAAGAGCCATACATTTATTACTTAAGCTACACAGAGGAGTGCATTTTAGGCTGTCTTCCTCTGGTCATGAGAAAGCCATGCCTCTCTCTGCCTCTCTGCCTCTGCCGTGCTGGGATCCAAGGCGTGTACCACTATGCCCAGCCAGAAGGAAGTTTTGGTGAAAAGAGGAAACTGGAATTTTGCCTCTAAGATGCTAACATTGAGTACATGCACAGACCCTTCTCATCTTTGATAAAGCAACACATGTAATCATATTCACCCTATTCAAAGCTACATATTTTAATTCATATAATTCATGCTCTCTTGTTAAATCAAAACAGTTATTTTGAATGAAACTATTATCCCCTGAGCTTCAGGTCCTTACCACTTCCCTAGAAACTATGAATGAATTATGTATGTGTGAATGAATGATTGTATGCTTGTATGTCTATATGTACCTGTAGGTGTGTTTCTGTTTTTATTTCATCATTTAACCGTTGTCTGGTAAACTGTATATTCTTTTCTCTGATTGTTCAACATCTCTTCTCTCTTTAGCCTAAACTGACGTAATTATTTCAGAGGGTAAAGTGAACAGACCTTACCTATTTTTATGTTAGATTCATGTTGTGATCTCTATAGTACAAACAATAAAAAGAAACCTGATAACCTAGATTTACTTACTCTTCAAATAAAGAGTAAAAGAATAAATCTCACTCATATCTTTATGTATGCAAATGAAGACTTCAGGGTGAGCCCTAGCAGTACCCAAGGCTCCCTCCTGCTGCTGGGATTTGTTTTGTTGGGGGTGAAAAGAGCCACGTATGCCTCCCCTGGGGCTCTGTATTATTGATGAATGTACTTGTTGTTGAGTTGGTGTCTGTGAGCAGATGTTCTTAATGTAATGAAAAATCCCTTTGTACATTGTGGTTTAGATTGAGGGTGTTAAAGGTAATTTTTCATACCCCATAATGTGACCTTAGTCTTAATAAGATAGTTTGTCAGTTGGCTTAAAATGAAATCAGTTGGTTTGTAATTTAGTAGCTGGTAAGCGTCGTTTGGGAAGTGTGGTCTTCTAATGCTGTGATATCATAGACTGCTGTCACAAAACACACTGGCTGCCCAAAATATATTCCTCACTGTTCTGGAGGCAGGAAGCTCCGAATGAAAGTTTGGCAGGCATTTGTGTCTGGTGAGGGCCTACTGCCCAGTGTGCATATGGCCACCTTTTGCTGGACTTTGCACAACCTCTCTCTTCTGAGTGTGTGTGTGGAGAGGAAGAAAAGTATTTAAGGGCTATGCCTCAAATACAGAGACACTGAGAGTTAAAACGTCTGCATATCAATTCAGGGTAAATACACAAATCAGTCTGTGATAGATTTAAAACAATGAAAAAGTGTTAATTCACTATCTGTTGACCAGTTCTAACATGGAGACAGCAAGCCCACACATCTCCGAGGTGGCTGATAACACGGAGCTCTCGATGTAAAAGGCCTGGGGATCTTCTGTGGATTAAACTGGATTTTGTAACAGCACTCAGTGTTATTAGGTAATAGTGACATACACAAAAATGTGGAATAAACCCCAAATGTCTACCTGGTGGCTTTTCTTTAGATGCCTGTCTTTGTCCACCCACAGTACCTAGAGGAGAGGACAATGCAAAGGCCTGGCTGACTTGAGTTTTCTACTGACCATGTGTTACTGTTCCCCTCCAAAGTGGGTTCTGGAATGATACTTCACCTTGGTGTATATATATGAAAATGTGTGTTTGGGGTCTGTCCGCGTGTATCACAGTAGCTCAGAGATGAGAGCTGTGATAGGAATGTATGTATCTTACACAGGCAGTACAAAGTAAGCAAGCAAGGACTGGTGAGGAGCCCCTGCTGCCAGTCTCAGAAGAGCTCAGTTCTCATTATCTCCCTCCAATAGCCATGAAGGAGTGTGACAAACCTATTCCCAGGAGGCACTGTTAGGAGCAGCATCCCAAAGTGTCTCACAGAAATTCCACTCCCAGCTCTTCTGCTGGAGGTTAGATGTACGGCTATTTTAAGGGAGATTGGCCAAGAATCGCTGCCTCTAGCAATCAGTTCCCTTCTGCAAATGGTTGTTCGAACTAATTCAGTTCATCTGCGCCAAATTGTAGACTAGCAATGAGTTGCTTAGAATCAGCCTTTTTAGCATCCTATACCACCTTACTACTAAGTATGGGTCATGATCTAACAATTCCAGCATCACTTGGGTTTCAAGAAATGCAGAGTTTCACCCCCCTCAGCCAGATGTACTGAATCAGGCTGTCTTTCAGCAATGCAATGAGCTCTGAGCCGCCACATTCTTTGTAAATCTTTTAAGGCAGGCACCTGCTAGCTGCGTTATTTTGATCACTGACAAGTTGTGTGCGGATTAGACGAGATAGTGTGCATGAGTTACCTTAAGTCTACACAGTGCTTCATAGCGTTACTTACATGTACAGGTGTGGAGCAGGAAGAGGCTGCTTCTCCTGAGCTAGCAAAACAATAAAAATGGAGAGTTACTGGACTCCCTAAATTTCCTAATCTTTTAAAAGCAATACCTTTATTTATTCTTTGGAAATGTACATATACATTAATATAGTGTACTTTGATCATATTCATCCCTCACAACCCCCCAGCTCTCCCAATGTCTCCCACCCAGTCTTATTTCTAACTTAATATCTTCTTTAAAAATGTCTTTATTGTTAATTTCTTATATGAATATTGTACTTCATTCCTTTCCCCTGTGTCCCTTCCTCTAACTCATCCCATGCCTCCCATTCTCATGGCTCCTTATTCCTTTTTATTGTTCTATACATATATATACTTTTTTGTTTGTTTATAAACACAGCTGATGTGTCTCCTTAGTGTAGTTCCTTTGTATAAATACTTAGATTTATACAAAGGATTGACCCTTGTCCCTGGAGAAGACTGTTTCTCCCTCCCCCAAAGTCCTTTCATTGCTTGTAGCTTTTGATCTAGGTATGGGGCCTTTTGAAATTTCCCCGTCCATGCTGGGATGTAGACTGGTGTTCTAATTGTCCCGGTCTTGTCTAGGCAGCCATGTTGTTGAGATTTCCTGGGTGCAGCATCCTTGTCATATACAAAGACACTGCCTCTCAGGAGGTGTCCTGGTCCTCTACCTCCTACAGCCTTTCTATGCCCCCTTCTGTGATGTTCCCTGAACTTAGGTTCCCTGAATGTAGGGGTTTTCTTGTAGATGTATGATTTGGGGATGAGAACCCCATGATTAATCAATTTCTGCATTTTGACTAGTTGTGGATTTCTGTAATGGTCTCTGTCCAAAGCAAAGTCAAGCTTCTTCGATGAGGGATAAGAGCCACACTTATCTGTGGCTATAAGAATACATTTAGAAATTGTACTCATTTAAGAAAGTGACAGTATTAGGTTTTCTAGGGTCCCTGGCCTCATCAGCCATAGGTAGTAAACCAGGTTTACAGTACTAGGCATGAGTTCTCTCCTGTTGAGTGGACCTTAACATCAAATATGATGGCTCTTTGTTCCCTTCAGGATTTAAGAGCCACAATTACACTTTTCAGAATATATTGCTATTCTATATTCATTGCGGGGGTTCAGGGAATTTTTGACTAGGTTTACGGTACCAGACATCAATGTCTTCCTGTGGAACAGGACTCAAATCCAATCAGAGAGCTGCCAGTGGCCACCACAACAGCTGAACCACTTGGCAGCAGTGGGCATATCTTATCTGGTAGGTGGTTCTCATTCACTGCTAGGGTAAACATACGGATGTCCTCTCTCCCAGGAAGCCTGCAAAGCACCTTTGAATATGGAAAACACTATCCAGTAGGGAGAAAGCTTTCCTCTTAGTCCCGACTTGGTTTCTCTGGTTCTTGCAACCAAGATAAGTGGTGTCTTCAGCAACAGGGGCTTACCATCTAGTTCTGATGGGCAACCAAGAGCGATGGTAAGAGGCTGGACTCTGAACAATTCATAAGGAAGTAACTCAAGCCTGGGACCAGATCGTTGTTTAATAACCCATGGCTCCTGGGATCGGCATTAAAATTTTGTCAGTGGAGAAATTGATTACAGGAATTTATAAAAGTTTCATGGGATAAATTTAATTAATTAAAACAGTTATATTGTGGGAGCTGGAGAGACAGCTCAGTGGTTAAGATCCCTTGCTGCTCCTGCAGAGGACCCCATCCAGTTTCTTACCACCCATTTGGCAGTGAACAGCAGTCTGTGACTCCAGTTCAGGGGACCCAACACCCTCTTCTGGCCTCCAGGGGCACTACATGTATTTGGTATACAGACATATATGAAGGCACAACACATATACACAGAAAATAAAATAAATTATTTTTAAAAGTCACATATAAGATAATCTTATTACAATTGCAGATTCATATACCAGTATCTAGCCGTAAGCCAAATATCCGTTCTCCGAAAGTGTAGTCCAGAATCAGCCCAGATTTCGGCTCTTTTTGAATTTTGTCATGTTTGTAAAGTTGTTGAATTTTTAAGGTTTTGGATTTTGGAGCACTTCTGGTTTAAATTTAAAGGTAAAAGGTACTAAGCCCAAGAGAATCACTTTTTGCTGCAGAGTTCTATTTTGTTTTCTGTGAATTGGGAAAGACATTTGATCTGCCTGTCCCACAGTGTTTGGGGGCATAATGTGTTCTAGAAAAGAGCACTGTGCGTGTGATGTTAATAGTTCCTGTTGTGTTGCCCATGGAGGAATCTTACGGTTACAATATTGGGTCAATGTGCCAGCTGAGCTGGGGCCCTGGTGGCTCTCTCCTATCTACAGTGGCTAGTCCTTTGCCTTTGCTTCGGGTGGAGATCAGTGTGAGACAGACATGTGTCCTCTGCACGGGACAGTCAGTTGGCAGGACCACAAGAGATGTGGGTTTAGATGCTGAATGTCCGATGTATCCAGGGAGAAGCTTCAATTTTTAGAATAAAACTGATACTCAAAGAAAGTGGGAGAGGAAGAAAAGCTCTGGGTGCAGGACTTTTTTCTGGGTCTGCCGTCCTGCCTGTGACAGGAGAGGGTGGCCACAGTAGAAGAGATCCCTGCAACATCTTGAGGGGCAGATACCCTGTGCCCTGGGGGCTTGTGATTGGTATATCCAGAAATCTCTGCCAGGCTTGTTATTGGCCTCACGTTTGCTTTCCTTCACATTCAGAACTTGCTGACCTGTCTAGTTGAGCATGAATGCGGGGTCTGGGGTGAACATGTACATACGACATCCTTTTCCCTTGGGGATTTTTCCATTAATTACGGAAATACTTTATTAGAGATAAAAGTAGTAAATAACATTGTACTGAGCTTTAAAATAGTTTTTATGCGATGCCCGCACTTTTAAAACATGCTTATTTATGTATATTTAAAAATAAATCTATATTTATATCTACATCAATAGGGAAAGAAGACCAGAAATGTGCTATAATTTAAAATGTTAATGCTAACAAGAACTTAAGTTGTTTTTATTTTCATGCTTTTCTGTACTTTTCAGATCTTCTTCAATGAACATATATTGTCTATATGGTATGAAAATAGAATAACTTGCTAAGCTTTTGAAGCTGCCGTAGTATTTGTATACACTCGGTCTCATTCGATCTTCACTTTTGCTGTGTCTTAGTTTTCCATTGCTATGAAGAGACACCAAGGCAAACTATAAAGGAAAGCATTTAGTTGGAGGCTTGTTTACAGTTTCAGGGTGAGTCCCTGATCATCATGGAGGAAAGCAGGGTGGGAGGCAGGAAGGCATGGCACTGGAGCAATAGCTTAGCTTACATCATAGTCTAGAAGTTGGAGGCAGAAAGGGGGGGCTGAGAGAGACTGGGTCAGGTGTGAGCTGCTGCAACCCCAAATCTCCAGCAACATACCTCCAGCCAAGCCATACTCACCTCCTTATCCTTTCCAAAACAGTGTCACCAACGAGGGACCAAGCATTCAAATTTATGTGCTTATAGGAGCCATTCTCATTCAAACCATGACACACCCCATAATAGTAAACATCAATGGTCTAGATAAGAGAAATGGAGGAAATAGACAGACCAGACCCCCAGGAAATCAAGGACACTATCCATGCAGAGTGGATAGTAGGTGGTTTTGAACCAATAGCAAATGAGAACCCAAAACAGCAAAACTCTCAAAAGAAAGAAGGTAGATGGTGCTTAAATGAAGAGAAAATACAGAGGCTCACAGACATTTTAAAATGTGCTCCCTGAGGGGGTCCTTTTTATTCAGTTCAGTTTTATCAGACTCAGATGAGACATAGTGCCTACATGTCAGCAGGGGACCACATAGTCTCTCTTTGACTGCAGTTTAAGCACTGCTGGACCATGTGACCTAGGAAGATCTTCCAGGCAAAGGGCCTGCATTTACCTATTGAAAGAAATAAGACTAATATCAATAGTGTTGTAAGGATTCAATGAGTTTTCTGCATAAGTACCACCACAATGTGTTAGACATAGGCAGGGCTAACAAATATTAGCTGCCAGAAAGTAATCATTTTCATCGTGTGGCCCAGGAGTGACAATCGGGGAGAAGAATCACCAGAACAATATAGGTGTACTAGGGGTGTGTACTACAGAGTTGACAGCTAACAGCGGATGAGTAAAGTCAAACAGATAACGTTAATAGAAGAATGTAAGGATGTTGGTCCTGATGTTACTGGATGGTGCAGCTCTCTGTTCTCAGTTCACATCAATTCTTCTCTGGTCATTGTAGGTTTTGGAATTTGTGTGATTATTTAGATTTTTTTTAAGTTATATGTTTTTATAAGGCAAATAGTTGCCATCAAAGAAGAAAGATTTGTCCTAGAAACTTGGACCAGAAGATGGGAGGTAGAAGGTACCATGGGGATTCCTCTGAGTCATCCTGCTGAAGTGAAGCGTGTCAGGGAACCCTGATCAAAGAATGAATAAGGAAAATGGCTTCATACATATTGAGGCCCAGGAGTTCCAGGGTAGATTTACCAACTGTTAGCCGTGGTTTCCTATAAGTGAGATGGATGTTTTGTATCCAGTCTGGAAGCACAGCTGTTGAGGTTGGTACATTACAGGAATACAACGGAGAGGCCAACAGAATATATGACCTCCAGATGTGAGAGAACGCCATTCCGGAGAGCACTGTGGTGGGACGCCTAATGTTTTAACAGTTCTAAAGCATGTAAAGTCTATTCTTTGTTTTTTCTTCCAGACCCCTTGGTTGTGGAATACAAGACACTGCTGGTATAACTACCCCTACCAGGTAAGGAGGTCTGACTTCTGGGGTTTACAGATGTAGGGAATTTTCCCTCGGTCATCTTCCTGGTGTCCTACAGAATGCAGCTGGTTGAGTGGCCACTTACGTTTTGGTATTGCACCTGCTCATTAATGTCAGCCATAACCTAGTGAAGACAAGGCTTTGAGTGTTCTTAATGAAGTGCTGAATCAAAGTCTGGTTGCTTTATCAGGTGGGATAAATATGTAAGGTTCTTTTGCTGGAGAGCAGGATATAGTCACTTCAGTGGGTGACAGGTTCCTGTTTCTCAGTACAGAGGAAAGTCTAAAGGCGTGCTGGCAGTGCAGGTTTGCCCCCACAGCAAGTATGAATGTTCAAGTATGGCTCTAGAGCTGGCCTGCTGACTTCTGTTGACTTAAAAGTGGCCTCTAAAAATGTAAATCAAGCACCATTTCTCCCAACACAGAAAACTGCGCTGATGCCGTCACACCTGGATGAGCTGTTTTTGTAACTAAAAAGGAGACGCCATCTTTGAGAGCTGAAATAAGATCAGCCCTGAAAGGGGAGGGTCTCCCTCTCTGCCTACTGCTGCGCTTTTGCATCAGTGAATTCAGTAGGATTAGCACAAGTCCTTGTCACTCCTAGAGCAATTAATTGCATTAAAATAAAAAAGATCAAAGGTAGAACTAGGAGTTTTCTAATTTGTCAAGATATGTCTTAGAAGGGGAGCAAATGAAACTAGGTATTGCAATAAGCACCTTCGGTTTTTGTTTTTTTTTTTTTTAGCTTGGGGTTGCATTTTAGAGGCATTTAGACTTCCCGCGTGTATAGGGTTAATGGGAAACACGTAGTCCACATTTTCTGTGCTGTCCAGAGAGCTGCCATTGGTAGGGACTGACACCAGATATTCCTTCAAGGCACAGGGCACATTGAAATGGAATTCCAGTTTGCATTTGAATACCTTAATTTATTTAGATTAGAAAAGAATTTCCATACGCAGCAGGATGTAATTAGAGAAAGCTGAGAATCCCTGCGGTAACTAGGGGCTGACACAGGTAGAAACCAGTCCATTACCTGATGCAGTTGCTTCAGGCCCGGCCACGCTCCCCTGTCCACAGGCATCTCCCTTCCTACTTAGACAAGGGTATTAAAGGCTTCTGGGAATCTATTTGGAATGTTGGCAGGGCAGCTGCTACAATGCCCCACATTTAAAAGGTAAATTCTGCAACAATGAAAGGCGTTGAGACAAATGTCATATAAAATGTAACACTTAACCTTGTCTTTAACTGTAATGTAGCCCAGAATAACTTTCACATTCTAACCGCAGCTGTGAGGCTGTTTGCTTTGAGCTGAATGTGTAGGACCGTGGCCCAGAATGTAGCTGTGGCCTGTTTCATAGACAGCACCATAGATTTAGCATGAAAGTGTGAGGGGCTAGAAGATAAGGTTAAATTTTAAAGTGGAAAATATCCTCAGGATGGAAAGAAAGATACCTGCCTGGTCTGTGAGGATTTGGATCAAGAATTGTCTTCTACTGGTAAGACTAATACTGAGCAATACAGTTCAGGGTCCCCAGATCTTAGAAGTGTTCATGATCTCTTATGGCAACAGTGGTTATCCTTGACAAGTGCCACATGCTAATAAAAATTTCTGACTTTGTTCGTGTAGGGGGTGTAGGAAATTAAATAGCATGTATGCAAGTATAATGCTTTGCATACAGTCATATGTATATAAATAGAGAGAGCAGGTTTCGGTTCAGAGTCTATCTCAAGCCTTCAGTGTACTTTTAAAGATGGAACATGCTCATGAAATATTTATTGTCTTTAACACATAAGTAACCAGATAGATTTTTAAGTGAAAAGTAGTAATTCTGCTTCAGTTTTAAACACACATCCTCTTTTATGTGAGTGTGCCTATTTGTTTCACATGTAATAGTTCTGTATGGGTATGTATTTTAAAGATTAAAGTAGGATGAGGTTTATATGCAGTTGGCCCTTGTACAGCTCATTTCAAGGAACACACACTGGGCAGGAGAGGCCGCAATGTAGTGGTCAGGGGCCTCCTTAGCCATGAGTCCTGACTGTGTTCTTTAAGCCTGAATTAATTGATAGCAATTTTCTGCCAGCTCTGTAATCTACACGAGGAATGAGAGTGGTAATTTTATAGATTTCAGGATGCTCAGAGTGAGTCATGTGTGTTTCACCAACTGTAGAGCAGCGGATGAGTGCTGATTACTGTGGTGCTCGCACGTGAACTTGGCCCTTCTAGATGTGACCTAAAGTGTCCTGTGACCTTCTGAGGCACTCTCTCAGATCATGGTGCCAGGAGGCAGAGAATCTCATCAACACCAAAATCTGAACTTGGCTCAGAAGCTCCAGCCAGGGCCCTGTTTTCCCAGACTGCATTGCTGACAGCATCTGAAAAGCATGTCAGTGGGAAATAGATTTCTTTCAAGGTACCCCTGAGCACGGATGCTTCTTTCATTCCACAGGAAGAAACTGTGCTCCGTTCATGAGAGCTCCCCCTCTCATGACCTGATTACTGCCCAGCAGCCCATCCTGCAAATTCCATCACATTGGATATCAGGCTTCAACACATTGGTTTGTAGAGATCCTAGCATTCAGTCTATAGTAATTTTCTTTGTCACTTCGAGTTCAGAACTGCCAAACTATTATCCTATAATGTTCCTTGTCGGAAATATAAGAGAGAGACATAGTTTTCCTTGATGCCTGTACTGAGTAAGAGCCGTCTTGTATTAGCCATTCACTATGCCATAATTGGCATATGGTGCATACGACATTAATTTCCTTTATACTACAGATTGTTGCCTTCTGAACAGTGGTGTGAATATGTTTGAAGAGATTCGGAGATTATTTTTAATCTTTCCAATAAACCAAGACACTTCATTCCAGCTCAATAAAAAAATTAAAAAGCTAAAAATAATTCATCAACATGTTGTTGAAAAAACTTTAATTTTTATGTAGTGTGTGTGCATGTGTGTATGTGTGTCTGTCTAAAATATACACTTTGCCGACCCTACTGTTTCTCTGAGCCTCTGAGGCAGTCAGAACAGGCATTATCTCCTGTCCCCTCCCCCACCATTTTATAAGTAACTTTACTACCAAGTTTATAGAGCTGGACCTTCAACTCAGACTTCCTGACTGAGTGCCTATCTATTCGAGTGTCTGTTTGTACCCTTCTTGTCCCAGCTCTGATCTTTAAATAAATATTTTTGAATCCTTTGTTTTGAATATTGCAATATATTGAATATTTCCTAAAAACACAACTTTCTGATTAATTAACTTCTACCTGCATTCCTTATTCTCTGCTTTGAACTCTCAGAGCAGCTGTTCTGTGTGTGTGTGTGTGTGTGTGTGTGTGTGTGTGTGTGTGTCTGTCTGTCTGTCTGTCTGTCTGTCTGTGTATGTGTATGTGTGCACACACACATGCGTGCACAAGTATTAGGGCATGTGCCGTGTTGCCTGAGGAATCTCAAAGCTGCTATATGTGAAAGAGCCATAGATGCTATTGTTTCACTCAATGAGTAGGATCCCAAACTGCCATACAAGCTAATGCTTTCTGGGTTTGAGATGAAATAAAATTAATGGTATCAAGTGGCTGTCTACAGGCACGCACGAGATGCCGTTGTCTACCAAGAAAAGGATGGGAATTGTGTGTGTTCAGCATAAGACTGGGTTATCAGTTAGCAGTGAGCTAGCTTGTGACGTTGGGTTTCCTCTTGACTGTTAATCTTCCCCTTTTTCTTTCCCCTCAGCCCCTCACTGCTGACCTCCACTACTATTACATCCTGGAGCTCTCATTTTATTGGTCCTTAATGGTTTCCCAGTTCACAGACATCAAAAGGAAGGTAAGAGTTGTGATGTCATATGGGGCTTGACTGTAGGGTCCTCTCTGAGAGAGTGAAGAGCCTCGAAGACATCTTCTGAGTTCTGGGACCTCTAGATTAGCACGGGTTCCTGCATTGTTACAGGAATTCTGTCTGTGTGTGCTGCTTTTATTCTCTTCCCATCATCTCTTCTGTCTTGCCCCCAAACCCAGTATTCTTCATTCCATGCAAAAATACAGCAGCAAAAACAAAACAGACATCTCTGTAAAATGAGAATGGGAAAATCACAAGTTTAAGGTGAACCTTGGCGAGATAGTGAGGGTGAGAGTCTGGGCTAGCATGGACTACAAGATACTCTTTATCAAACACCTGAATACGCATGCATGAATATGTATACATATTCTTAGACATGTATACGTGTATGTATGAATACAATATATGTGTATAGAAATACCAATAACGCCTTTATTTTTAAAAAATTAAATAAAAAGAAAAGTTTTATGTATAGCTTCAGAGAGAGAGAGTGAAGTCTCAGTATTTCCACGTGCAAAATGAGTTCTCCAATTAAAGAGTTATCTAGTGCAGTGGTTCTCAACCTTCCTAATGATAAGACCCTTTAATACAGTTCCTTATGGTATGATGGCCCCCAACCATAAAATCGTTTTTGATGCTACTTCATAACTGTGACTTTGCCAATGTTGTGAACTGTATTGTAAATACTTTTGGAGCTAGAAGTTTGCTCCAAAGAGGTCATGGCCCACAGGTTGAGAATCACTAATCTAGTGTCAAACTATAGCATAGAAGCAGCTTTCCTAAATGAATTGTGCTCTGCTTCTGCCCCTTCTCCCCACTGGAGTTGCTTTCACTGAGCAACGGTCCCCATGATCCATTCATTCTGGTCGCATCCTAACAGGCCTTGGGCAGGATGCACCGCTATGCATCCCCGGCTCCCGTTCTTTGATGCGGTGTTCTCATGATTCCTCTACTACTGTCCGTTCCTCAAAGTTGTCTTGCTGGCATCTGTCTAAATGGAAAGGAGAAAGGCAGGCTACTGCACTTTAAACATTCATTGTTTTAGTATTTGCTATTTATTTATTTGTGTGCCTATGTGTATGTGTGTGCACACGGGTGCAGGTACCCTCAAGGGTGGGATTCTTTCTCTTTCCAGCAGCAGTCATGTGCTTGGCTAGCAAAACAAACAAACAACAAGAAATTGTCTGCCCTAACCTTTATCAGTACACATCCTCTAACCATCCGAAACGTGTGGTCCCATGATGGCCGGCTTAAGCATAGTGGGTGACTCATTAACACCCACGCTTGTGGCTTCCTTACTCATTTTACTGAACACTCTGGAAACATTTAAAGAACCTTCCGTGATGGCATGCCAGCTGGACCTCCTCGGTCATGGGAAGAGCGCTCCTAACTCGGGTCATCGGAACGTGCAGCCTGACGATTCGGAGCTAGGTTCCAGATTAAGCTCACTTTGTGAGCTTTTCCAGTAGCTCATTCGTCCTGGTAGTCACATAAGTCAGGCTTAGAGAGCACAGAGATGCAGAGCGTTCTTTTTATTTATCCTTCGACTTGAGAAAATGAATGTCGGGTGAATCGGCGTAAATCTCTCAAGGCCATGCCATGTGGGAATGAGTTAGAGCCCAGGGTTGCCAAGCAAAGTCTTAAGATTCGCTCCTCGCTTAGACACGTCCACCACTCCTGCCTTGCCCTGCCGTGCTCTTGCCATGAGCCTGTTACAGCCTCTTGGAGTGCTCCCCTACTTTACTGAGTCGTCCTTTGCCTAGTGAGGTTTGGGAGTGCCTTCTACAGGTCCTAGAAGACATTCCTATTCCAAAAGGTCACCGAGCTCCCTCCACTTGCATGAGCTTTCTCGATGCTTATATAACTTGTCTTTTCAGTGAGCTAGTATATTCAGGCGGTCTCCATTGTTGTAAGCCAGATTGCTGTTATCCCAGCCATGTTCATAGGCAGCTTACTTTCAAACATTGAAGTATGTCACTTTTTATATGTGTGTGTGTTTAAAGCATCAGGTAGGGAACACTTAAGAAAGTGATCATTTGACCACAAGGTCTGTGCAACTGAGCCTAGGCTTGAGTATCGTCGGTGTTTAGAACTTGATTTTATGTTGTTCCCTGCCCCTCCCCCCAAGCTATTAAAATGCTTGGCACTTCTCTCTTCATTTGGTCAGTGTAGTTTTGTATATTCCTGGCACAGCTGGCTTATTCTGGTTTCTACACAAAATGGGCATTTGGCCACCACCAGACCTGTTTATTGGTTGGCACAGGTGTTAATATGGAAACTGTTTCCCTCTGCTGCTGTCTGCCGTTAGACACTAGCTCCCGTCTGCACCTTCACCTTTCCAACTGCCCGTGGGTCCTCAGCAGCTCTGACATCATTGCACTCCCCCGCAGGAAGACCTGCTCTTCTGCCCTTGGTGATTTATGGTTTTTACTGGCGGCCAGACACACTCTCCACCTTCTATATGTGGTGGCATTAACTCAGCTGTCTGAGATCTCCCTGCTTTCCTAATCTTGGCCCGGACCCGCTGAAGCCCTGCCTGCAGGCAGTGGAGGGTGAAAGCCACTTGGGGAAGCTGGCTGTGTGTGAGGTCCTTAAAAGTGATTAGCAACACCCTGACTCCCCTCTTAAATCACAGTGAGCCAAAGGGTCATTTCAAAGACCAGGACTTATAAATGCTAAATAAGAGTCTATGACTCAGGCTCTTTGAATCTGTATCTTAAACTCAGTTATAAATCATTTCTACACACACACACACACACGTGTGTGTGTCTTTTATTATTGTTTATTCTGAGACAGGGAAAGTTTTATTATGTAGCCCAAGTTGGGCTCAAACTTTTAGCCTGAGCCCCTTCCCGGGTGCTAAGACTACAGGCTTGGGCCATCGCGTTCAGATTTTTAGAAATCAAATTTTTTACGGAGTCGCTTTATGAATCTTTCAAAGTTATCTTGATGTTCAAATGGTCATCTTCTTTCTCACCATTAGTTTTTTCCACCCGGAACCTAGAGATTACAAATGAGGGGAGACCTTTTCCTCCCTTCTATGTGTTGAGAAGATAGGCCCTCTTGATCACTTCCAAAGTTAATACTTATTTGGTCAGTGAGGGAAACCGCTGTTAATGTTACCAGAAGGAAGAGTCTGACGAAGATCTAATGGAATCTAAACGTATCCTGCAAAAAATAGTGTAAACCTTAAAGATTTTTCTCCTTACTTTTTTTTTCCTTCTGTTTTTCTTTTGTCAGAAAATAGTTAAGTTGCCATCAAAAATATCGAGCATTTTCTTGGTTCACGGTGCTGAAAGACCTTGCTTTCCTCAAGGCTTGCTGTCTGCTCCAAGTCTGCTCTCTGGCACCTATCCACACTGAGCTCTCTCCTGCCCAGCTGCGTTTTCCAAGGCGGGCTAATAAATACTCGGTTCAGTTCAGAACAGCTTGCTCATGTCTAAACCGCGTGTCCCTTTTAATGAAGCTGCTGTTTGGCTCGAAGGCCTGGGCCTTTGGCCAATGGGCCCTGCTCATGTTCAGGCACACATCCTTGGTGCCGCTCCAGACCCTGGCTGGTGATGTCGGCCTGCTGCTTTCTCTTGCTCTGGGAGGAACACTACATCTTGTCTAACAATCTCGACAGAGAGAGATTTGGTGATTAAAAATAGCCAGAGAAAGACTTGGCAGCTGGCTTGTTTGGTTCTCTTGTAACTTTTGCAGAAACTAACTCATGTCCACTACTTTAGCTCTCTTATAGAGGCTACCAGGTTCCAGATCCTTCCTTTAGACTAAAAGGAAATGCATGTTTAAATCTTCCCACAGGGAAGCCAGTGTCCCATAGATGGAATTGAAGCAGTACACACTAAATTAACACTGTGTTTTGATAGATAAAAGTAAGAGCAGTGTCCAGAACATTATAACCAAAATTTGGCGGAATCTAAGTTGAGAACTTAAACAACTGAAACTAGTATTCACAGATTTAAATTTTTAATCATCAAAATTAACACAGTTAATCGTTTTATAAAAAAAAAAAAGGAGGAACTTAACAGGAACAGTTCTTTCCTTTTCCAAATAAGAAAATTTGAAAAGCAGCTGCTGTTAATTCATAGGGGGAAAGACTGTACTAACATAGTAAGAAAGGGTCATCTTACAATAAAGGACGACTCTTTAAGTTCACCATCATGAGGAAGTTCTTATTTTTCTCATTTGTCTAGACCAGAGAAAACATTAAGGGCAGTGTAACTTAGAGTGAGAGTCAAGGACTCTAGAGCCTTGTACCTGTCCAGCACCGTTCCCAATGTGACCTTGGCGTCGCTTTCCCATTCCATGTCTTGGTTTTCTGAGCAAAGAAAGGAGGTCTTAGAACCTGCCCTGTGGGAATGTCGCAAGCATAAATGAGCAGCATGCAAAGCTGAACTGGTTTCTGGCACACCAGAAATGCTCAGTTCACATTAGCTTTCCTGCAGCCACGTGTGTGACCAGTTGCATCCCTCAGGCATGTCTACAATCATAACCCAACACACACACACGCACACGCACACACACGCACGCACACACACAAACACAGCCGTAACTAGTAGACTGTAGACATAATTGATTTCTATTGCTCCTACACTATTTAATTGCTGAGGTGAGACCATCAAGAGGGTTCACTTTCCTTCTTGCATGCTGAATGGTGCAATTTGAGATGGGTCTGCTCCCGGAGCCTAAGCCCCTGAATGATTGCTAATCCGACCCCTTCTTCTCCTTTTCTTCTCCTTTCTTTACTCCACAGTGGAAGCATCTCATTAGTAAGAAACAAACCTTTTGTCTAAACCGCTGAGATTTGAGGGGCCTTGTTTTTGACCCTCTAACCAAGTTTATCCTGACCTGATGGAGCAGCTATTAAGAATATAGTGAATTGTAATTTCCTAGAACTGTGTTTGAGAATGATTATCAAAATCAGCAGGTCTCAGGATGTCATTGTGGCACATCTTGGCCCTGGACTGAGACCTTTTTAGATGGTCACAAAGGCAAAACCGTTTTCTCAGGGTACTGAGATCCCATTTGCCTTTCTCTATGTGCAGAAATCTGCAAAGATATCAGCAGTCAAAGCTGCTGGCCGCAGCACCAGAGTGCTCTGTGGTCACTGTAGTCTCCAGTGCTATATACTGGGAAATGACACTTGAGAACACTATGGATAGGGCACTAAAATTATCAATTGCATTAAATCTCCGATCTCAAATATACATTTAAAATTTTTTGGTGTGTGATGAAGTAGGAAGTAGACATGGAGAATGGCTATTGCAGTACACAACAGTATCTCAAGAAAAATCATATGCAGTTAGTTCTTTGTACTGTTAACTAAACCAGCTGTCCCCCTCCCATAGAACACTATTTTTAATTTAAAAAAAAATAGCTGACAAGCAGTGTGGTTCCATTTTGTGTGGTCAGCAGGTATTTTTATAAAAGTGCACAGAGTGAGCTGGTCCAGTGACTGACACCATTCATTAATGATAAAACTTAAGGTTTCAGGCAAAACTTCCATGTCTAGAAAATCCGTGTCCACCAGTGAGAGCCTGACACTCTCACTCCCTAAAGACTTTATTTGTAATGGTACAGGTGTGTGAAAATTCCAGAGTGATGCCTGTTACTCTGTATGCTAACTTAAAAACTATTTAAAATATTAAACAAACATGGCTTTAAAATGTTATGTCACAAAGTATCATTAACAAGGTCAACCAGTGTTTTCCAAATGTCTTGTGTCTTAAAAGTCACCTGTGAGTGAAACAAGCATTTAAAGTGAAAGACAGACCACTTAGTGTAGCTGACCAGCAAGTGCATTGGCTCACACTGTTGCTCTAAGAGGATATCTGATTTGTCAAATTCTGGCATTATATCAAAGAGTATTTGTAACTTTCTGAAAAGCTATTAAGAGCCTCTCTTCTTTTGACAGTGTATTTGTGTGATATTAGATTTTTGTCAATTACTTCAACCAAAGTATCTCACAACAGATGCGTTTGAGGGAGTCCAGCTGTCTTGAATTAAGCCAGACACCGGAGAGATCTGTCGTAAGGTGAAACAGTTGCCGCTTGTCAGTTGTTCTCACTTTGATTTTAGGAACTGTAGTTGTCTTTCATAAAAGCATTTGTTGATGTGTGGTGGAATTCATTAAAAATTAGTAAGTGTATTGTATTTTATTTTTGACTTCTCAGTTTTAACCTCCATGGGATGAATGCTGATAGAGCTACATTAACAAATCCCCATGGAACCCCTTGTCACCAGAGGTATTAGGGTGAAGGTTTGCAGCACATCAGCAGTAATGAGCCAAACTTGGCCACCTGTCTTGAAGAAGTCACTTACAGCGACAGAGTGATAGAGAAAAGCAGGGTGCCAGGGAGATGGCTCAGGTGGTAAAGTACTTGGCTGCACAAGCGTGAGGACCTGAGTTTGGGTCCCCAGTATCCATGGAAAAACTGGATGTGACAGTAAAAGGAATTGCATTCAGCGTGGCCACACGGAGATCTAGTGACATCACACAAATGCATATACACGGGTGTGTGCACGCACACACACCTGCACACACACACGCACGCACAAACACACGTCTCATGAAGTATGCATAGCTAAGCAATTCTGGTCAAGGTGTGGTCCGCACCTCACTGGTCCACCCTTATCTTAGCTCCAGTCTCTCCTCAACTATGTGAATCTCTTTCCAAGAGACTAGTTCCTCTGCTGGCACCAGGCTTCAGCTTCCTCCTTCTCCCAGCAGGAGATACCTGGAAATTTTCAATTTCTAGGGACCATTATTTTCAATAGTCAGTAGCCAAAGGAAGGACATGTGTCTTTTCCTAAATATCTTCATTTCTGCCATGCTGAACATTACATCTTCAATGCTTTTTAGGAATGCAAAGGTGTCCTGAGACCCTGATGTGTGAACATTGCTGCTCTAGGTTCTCATCTTTCTTAATAGTGACTTCAGGTGGGACCTCACATTGTATCAGGTGGCCTCACATTGTATCAGGTGACCTCACATTGTATCAGGTGACCTCACATTGTATCAGGTGGCCTCACATTGTATCAGGTGGCCCTCTGCTGTCTTGAAAAGCTAAGCTCTCACCTGGTGACATCCATCCAGGTCAGATGGGTGAGGAATGGTATGGAACTCTCTCACTAATCTCAGTGCTGCTGCTCACTGGCACTGTGTGCCTCGCCCTCTTCAGGGACCTGTGACAACCGGGGTTTTCTCCTTAGGAGTAGAGTCTGATTCAAGCCTCCACTCACTCTCTCTCTCTCTCTCTCTCTCTCTCTCTCTCTCTCTCTCTCTCTCTCTCATCTTCCTAATATAAAGAAGAAAAGGTAGCTTATTTAAATAAGCTACTGTTTTTGTTTTTGTTTTTTTAAGAAAAAGGTATCTGAGCCCATAACTGCTTTCAAGATAATGGGAAAACAATACAACCCTATAAGCTGCAAAAGAATTGTTTTCTGTGCTACATTTGTGGGATTTGGGGGCTTTTTCTACCGACTCAGCATCTGCATGCCTTTGCAAAGATGAAGCTCATCTTTGGGCCTTTTGATCAGATGATTGGCCACCGGACAGCCCTGGGGTTGTCACAGTCTCCTCTGCCTGTAGTACAGAGGGTGGCAGGAGCTTATGGGATGCAGGGGAGATCAGCGACACCTCAGGATCCAGAGCAGTCCTGCTAATCCAGGGCTGTGTGTGCGAAGTCCTCGGGGTTCCTCTGTTCCTTGGGGTATCTCCCTTTCAATTGGGAAGCTGTTATTCAGCCTCCTCTGGGGGAGTTTGCTCGCAAGTCATTCCAGAGACTTCTGGAACAACCTCCGTTTTTGGCTCATTGTAACTCTAAGTATCCTCCTGGAGTCATGCCCCTTTCCTCCCAGCCTCAGAAAGTACCAAGAAGTTCATTGTTGAGACTTTGGCCTCCCTGGAATCACTGCGCCTCCCACCGAAGGCTACTCCTTACAGCCTGGCTCTCATGATGGCCTTGTCATCTCCCAGGAGCCGTCCTTGTTCTGTGTGTTTGTTTCTCAGATAGTTCACCTAAGCATCCCCCCTGCTGCCTGCTTCTCACTGTCCACTCTCCATGCACATCCGTTCCTGGGAAGCTGTGTGATGGCGCTTAGCTGCCCGAGCTCTGGAGTACATGCACTGGCATTAGATCCAGCTCTAGCCCCTTGTCACAGTGTGACTGGAGACACTGGCATCTCTGTGCCTCGGCTCCTTTCTGAAATAATGCTCAGAGAAATCACAGCTTCAGAGCCTCTCCAACGTGAAAATCAGTAGGCAAATTAGAAGGTACGTAGGCGTTTACTAGGTAGTCGGTGGGAAAGCGGGGTTTGGAAAGAGGAAGAAGACGAGCATTCTACTCCAGAAGATCTATGCGGAGGTGAAAGAAGCTTTGAGAAAATTCCTCAGCTAGAATTCAGGGGATGGGAGTGAGCACTTGGATGCCTGAAGGAAGAGGAGCTAGAAGGAGAAGATAGGGTTGCTGACAGCAAGAGCTCCCCTGAACTCTGCCTGCTAGCGTGCAACACCATCCCCAACTGCTTAGCCTGGCGATGTTTGTCGTTTGGACCTCAAGACCTTGATGGTACACAGTGAAGATGCTGGCTGGAGTCCCATCGTAGTAACTCTGATTTCAGTTGAGCACAGGCTGCCCCCGACTGATGGTGTTAGATGCTATCAACTAAGTTGGGATTTATTGACTGAGATCCTATGGTAGGGTTGGTTTCCTTTGTTCCTAGGGATCCATGCAGAAAATGGAGAGATTCATCTGTGAATGAGTGGAGTTCTTCAGACTTAACATAAACTATAATTTTTTTTTATTTTTCTCTGCTCCCCTCCCTGCCACACCCCTCCCTCCCTCAACCCTCCCTCAAGGTCCCCATGCTCCCAATTTATTCAGGAGATCTTGTCTTTTTATACTTTCTACTTCCCATGTAGATTATATCTATGTAGGTCTCTCTTAGTGTCCGTATTGTTGTCTAAATTCTCTGGGATTGTGGTTTGTAAGATGGTTTTCTTTGCCTTATGTTTAAAAACCACCTATGAGTGAGTACATGTGATAATTGTCTT